>ML788678.1:355572-386664 GCA_009831015.1 Picea engelmannii
CGTACTATCTTCAAAAGTGTGATTTAGAGAAGCTGATAAGTGTAACTTTCTTCATGAAAATGATTTTAAAGAAGAGTTAGATCTTCCATCACCATGTCATTATCATGTCATCATCTCGATAACCAAAAATGTGGATAACAGTTCTTCTGGCTACCTCTATCAACGATGAAGTGTAGCGCGGTGCCTTTTACCCACATCTGTGAATGGAAAAGGAGCTCACCTTCTTCTGGCTTGTCTGGTTCATTAGGCTGGAGCTTGGTGGTAGAACTGGTGGAACTCAGCTCCGTGTCAATGATCTATCTTCCCCTTTCTGGTTTTGAATCAGAGTCAGAACCCGCATCTGATTTAGAGGCTTTCACTTCATCCACGGGCGACTCATTTGAGTGACAATCAACAGTGTTATGCCAAGGGCTATTATGGAAGTCGCACCACTTCCCGATATCCTTCTTTGTCTTTCTGGTGTCCTTATTTGCTTGTGTCTTGGACTGGTTGTCCTGATACTTCCCATGTTTGATCTGTCCTTCATTATTTAGGTTGGGGCCTCCCTTTCCTGGCTTTTGCTGCAAGGGGTTCCCAGGCCCAAATTGTCCCATCTTTTGTTTGATCTTCTGCTCGATTTTGATGACATATCGATAGGCCACGCCCAAGGATGATATGTCCATAAATTCCATTTAATTATAGACGTATCTATGCAGAGAACCATAGTACTTTAGAAACAGATGTTTCTCTGAATATTTAATACCCAGCCTTGTGTACAGGGTATGGAAGATCTTTGTGAAATCTTGCACTGTTTGGTCTCTTTCTTGTTGCAATGTGGTCCATTTGGTATACAAGTCTTCATAGCTTCTGGTAGGGTAGTATTGTTCCTTAATAACATCCCTGAAGGATTCCCAGGTGTTCATGACTATAAATAATGAGGGTTCCTCTGTTTCCTTTTTCTCACAGAAATTTTCCCACCAATTTTTGACATGGGGAATGGATTTGAGGAGCACAAAAGTAATTTTTTCTCTATTTGAAAAGTTATGGATAGAAAAATACCCTTCTAGTAGATTCAACCACTTATCTATAGTATCCGTGTCTATCTAACCTTCAAATATAGGAATATCAAAGTTGATTTTACCTTGAAGGGGGCGGTGCCTCCGCTCGAGGAAGATACGTTGCTTGTTGGTAACCGCCGAAGGATTTGCGTGAAACTATCCATCATCTCGTTCCTCTGTTGCATGAGGGATTCCTCAAGAAACATTTTTAAAGGATCTCCTGTCCCATCATCTTTATTTTCTCCTGCCATGAGATGTCGTTTGGGCATGCGAGAGATTTTTTCCTCAAGAGAAACAAGCTCAAGACCCAATTCTTTGTACCCCGACCTCGTTGGGGACATGCATTGAGACGACAAGGAGCACACCGCTATGATACCACTGATCTAGATTTTATGAGAAGAATGAAATGAATATATATTATTAAAACATGCTTAACACATAATAACAAAGATACAGTAAAACTAGTTTTCTATTCAATAAGTAAATAAGTTGAAGCTGTAAAATGCAGCGGAAAACAAGCTTGCTAGAATGGTGGTGGCTTATCTCTGAGAAGAGATGTGACAACTGCACTCATTCGAAAGAAGATCATTACAATGAATCTCTGAAGGAATTTTTACAATAAACAGGAATGTCAAAAACCCTAGAAATCCAAAAAACTAACCCTAGGAGATGAAGCACCAAAAGTCATGTGGGCTTCGTTTGGGTAAGTTTGTCGGTCAACTTCCCGAGGTCATAACTTTTGCATACGATCTTCGTTTTAGGCGCACGATAGCCCGTTGGAAAGGTCTATGTAAGGACTAAGAATTTTGTTCCAATCTAATGAAGGGAATTTTCGACCGTGCCGGTCTCTAAAAACGTTGTTTAGGGCCTCAAAACAGCCCCGCAAGTCAGGGAACTGAAAACTAGGAAAAAAACTGCCAAGCTGGAAAACTGCCAAAATGATCCAGTTGGAATAGGTGGGAGGCCACCAAAATCCATATGGATCAATACTCCCCCCTTAGGAAGCAATGGTCTCCATTGCAATGAGTTTCCCCATCAGGTGAGGAAATTTCTACTGAATTTGGCCCCGTGTGAGCCACTTGCCTTTGTGCAGGAGTTACCCTACTTTGACAACTCGATAAAGCCAGATCCTTTGCTGTCAGGTGCCTGTGTTCTGTGTTTCCACAATCTGATCACTGGATTCTTGTTTCATGCAGTCAGGGTTGAGTTATGTTGGTGTCAACTTCTCTGCTATCTCTGAGGTGTCCAATAATGGTGGGAAATATGGCCGAAGGAGAGCCACGTTGAAGACGGGGTGGAGACCAAGGAAAGGGGGAACCTTGAGCGCAAAAGAATTGTCACCCACAACCTTGGTGATGTTGTATGGACCATGCTGTAGTGGGTAAAGCTTCTGATGGGGCCATGTAAGGCGTTCTTTCTGCAAGTGAAACCAAACTTTGTCACCCAACTGAAATTTATGTGGCACCCGGTGTTGATCATGGGGCTGCTTGTACTTCGCATTAGACTTCTGTAAAATATCTTGAACCTATTGGAATATGTGATGGATCCTCTCAATTAACCAGGTGGCTTTGTCAGCTTCTAGTGGAGCAGGGGACAAGTCAACCGACGTGTTCGCCAATGGTAGTGCAACATCCACGGGGCCCAATGGTAGGAATCCCAACCCCTCCTAAAAGGGGTTGTGGCCAGTTGAGCTATGCAGGGCTCGGTTGTAGCTATGCTAGACACAAAGAAGACTCTCATCCCATGTGTGAGGGTTCTTGGAATTGTACATGCACAGGATATGTACGATCATCCGATTGATGACCTTAGTTTAGCCATCTGTCTGGGGTGGAAGGCAGTGGATTTAATGAGCTTGGTATCCAACAGTGACCAGAGGCTCGACCAAAATGTGTTGAGGAACCAACTGTCCCTATCTGAGACAATGGTTTTCAAGATCCCAAAGTGTGCCCAGATGTGTTCAAAGAAGAGCTTGGTAGTGGCCTCTGTAGTGATGCTCTTCTTACAGGCGGCCATAATCACCATATTGGAAAAGCGATCAACAACCACAAAAATGTAGTCATTGCCCCTCTTGGTGGACAAGAGGCTTGACATGTAGTCCATGGATATGGATTCCCACATCTTTTCAGGAGTAGGAAGAGGCGTGTATAGGCCCTATTTCTTAGTTGTCGGTTTGGCAACAACGTAGGTGGTGTAGGACCTGATATACTTTTCAACATGCTGTCGAAGTTTCGGCCAGTAGAAATGTTTTTGCAGCAATGCGACGATATTTTCGACACCAAAGTGTCCTGCCACCCGACTGTAGTGAGCTTCCCAGATCAGCTTCACATGCTTGCTTCATGGAACGTAGATATGACCCAGACTGCACAACAACCTGTCCTGAAGATGGAAATTAGCGACCACTGAGTTTGCTCCCAACATTTGGTAGGTGGTGGAGAAGTCAGGGTCTGTCTCATAGAGGTGGGGCCATCTCGAGGTCTCATGGCCACAAGAGTATAGCACCGCGATGAGTGTCGCGACTGGAGGTCAGCTGAGGAAATCAACAACTCGGTTGGTACTTCCTGTTTTATACTTGATGTTGAGGTGGAACTGCTGTAAGTATGTGGACCACTTCTGATGGTGGTCATTCTGCAATTTTCCTTCGGTCTGCATGAATTGTAGTGCCTTGTGATTAGTATGGATGACTCTCTCCTTCCCCATAATGTAATGCCTCCACTGGCGGCAGGCTTGCACAATGGAGTACATTTCTTTGTCGTAAGTAGGTTACTTACAGACAACATCTGATAGCGTCTCACTATGATATGCCACGGGGTGGCCATGTTGAGTGAGAACGACACCCAAAACCTAGTCTAAAGCATCTGTCTCGATCTCAAAGGGATGCTTCAGGTCCAGTAATGAAAGTACTGGGGATGAGCACAAGTGTTTCTTCAATTCATCGAAGGATTGTTGTTGGGACAGTTCCCACACAAATTTTTCCTTACCGCCACCTCTGGTTACTTGGCTGAGGGCCCATGCGATATGAGAGAATCCTAACATGAACCTGTGATAGAAATTGGTGAGGCCCAATAAGCTCCTAAGCTTAGAGAGTGTGGTTGGGGCTGGTCAGTCATGGATGACTTGGATCTTGGCTGGATCCACCTGCACACCATGATGATAAATGATATATCCTAAGTAGTGGACCCTGTCCATGCCGACGAAGCATTTTTCCAAGTTTTCATATAGTTTGTGCTACCGCAGGGTGTGCAGAACCTGTTGATTATGCTGCAAGTGATCCGCCCAAGTTTTGCTGTAGATGAGGATTTCATCTAGATACACCACTACAAAAGTAATGGTGAAAGGTCGTAGGATATCATCCATCATCCTCATAAAATTTGTTGGAGCATTTTTCAAGCCAAAGGGCATGACCAACCATTCAAAAAGACCTTCTTTTGACTTGAAGGCGGTCTTCCATACATCTATATGTTCTATTAGGACTTGGTGGTAGGTAGACTTCAGATCAATATTACTGAAGTATTTGGCCCCCGTGAGCTGATCACGGAGGTCATCGATTCGGGGAATCAGGTACCGGCTCGGGACTGTGATTTTATTCAGGGCCCTATAATCAACGCAAAGTTGCAAGGTCTCGTCTTTCCTCTGCACGAGTACGATTGGGCTCCCACAAGGCGATGAGCTGGGACAGATGTGCTCCTTGTGGAGAATTTCTTGTATATGCCTCTTGACCTCCTCGTTTTCTAACAGAGAGCGATGGTAGACTAGCCCATTAGGTAGCAGTGCGCCTGGGGTCAGATCGATTGGATGCTTGACCTGGCAGTGCAGAGGTACCCCAGTAAGAGAGGAGAAGACATCTGAGTGTTCTTCCACAACCTTATCCACTTGCTTCTATTGTGTGGAGAGATTGGATGCAGAGGCCCTGGATGTGGCTGCGATCTTTCTCTTACTCTGCGAGTGAATCATGAAGAAGACAAATTTCCCAGTTTGAGAGATGACCTTACTGCATTGCTTAGCAGAGGTCAAGGAAATAACACTAGGAGGGACTGCCTCGGGTATCTTGTACAATTTCTTGTTCAAAGTAACAATAACACTATGAGGCCTAGAATCATATACAACATGGAGTTTCCATAAATAAGGTTGGCCCAAAAGAAAATTACAAACTTTGAGAGGAGAAACATCACACAATACCTCGTCTTTGAAGGGCTTGATGTCATACACCAGTCGACATTGTTGGTTGACGTGAAGATCGCTTCCTTGGCAGAGCCATCCAATGGTGCAGGGCTGTGGGTGCGGTGTTATCGGTAGGTCTAGCTGCTTGATGACCTCTGCTGAGATGAGGTTCTTCTAGATACCTCTATAAATGATGAAGTGCAACGGGGTGCCTTTTACCCACATCTGTGAATGTAAAAGGTGCTCGCTTTCTTCTGGCTCGTCTGGTTCATTAGGCTGGAGCTTGGTTGTAGAAACGATGGCACTCAGTTGTGCGTCAATGATCTGTCTTCCCCTTTCTAGTTCTAACTCAGAGTCAGAACCCGCATCTGATTCAGAGGCTTTCACTTCAACCACCAATGACTGCTTTGAGCGACAATCAACAGTGTTATGCCAAGGGCTCTTATGGAAGCTGTACCACTTCTCGGTATTCTTCTTTGTCTTTTCGGTGTCTTTCTTTGCTTGTGGCTTAGACTGTTTGTCCTGATACTACCCATATTCTCTTTGTCCTTGGTTCTATAGGTTGGGGCCACCCTTTCCTGGCTTTTGTTGTGAGGGGTTCCCAAGCCCAAATTGTCACATATTTTGTTTGAGCTTCTGCTCGATTTTGACAGCATATCGATAGGCCATGCCCAAGGATGAGATGTCCATAAATTCCATTTCAGTCTAGATGTATCTATGTAGAGCACCATTGTACTTGAGCATCAGATGTTTCTCTGAATATTTGATACCCAGCTTGGTGCGCAGGGTATGGAAGAGATTTGTGAAATCTTGCACTGCTTGGTCTCTTTCTTGCCGCAGTGTGGTCCATTTGTTATACAAGTCGTCATAGCTTCCGACAGGGTAGTATTGTTCCTTAATAGCATCCCTAAATGATTCCCAGGTGGTATTGACTGTAAATAATGAGGGTTCCTCTATTTCCTTTTGCTCACATAAAGTTTCCCACCAATCTTTGACATGGGGAACGACTTTGAGGAGCGCAAAAGTAATTGTTTCTCTATTTGAAAAGTTATGGACAGAAAAATACCCTTCTAGTAGATTCAACCACTTGTCTAAAACATCCACATCTATCTGACCTTCAAATATAGGAATATCGAATTTGATTTGTACCTTGAAGGGGGCGGTGCCTCTGCTCGAAGAAGATGCGTCACTTGTCAGTAGCCGCCGAAGGATTTGCGCGAAACTATCCATCATCTCATTCCTCTGTTGCATGAGGGCTTCCTCAAGCAACATTTTGAAAGGATCTCATGTCCCATCATCTTTATTTTCTCCTGCCATGAGAGGTCGTTTGGGCATGTGAGAGCTTTTGTCCTCAAGAGAAACAAGCTCGAGACCCAATTCTTTGTACCGTGACCTCGTTGGGGACATGCATTAAGACAACAAGGAGCATACCTCTCTGATACCACTGATCCATATTTTATGAGAAGAATGAAAAGAATACAAATTATTAAATATGCTTAACACATAATAACAAAGATACAGTAAAACTGGTTTTCTATTCAATAAGGAAATAAGCTAAAGCTGTAAAATGCAGCGGAAAACAAGCTTGCTGGAATGGTGGCGGCTTATCTCTGAGAAGAGATGTGACGGTTGTATTCATTAGCAGGAAGATCATTACAATGGGGATTTGAAGGCATTTTTACAATAAACAGGAATGTCAAAAACCCTAGAAATCCAAAAACCTAACCCTAGAAGATGAAGCGCCAAAAGTCATGTGGGCCCCGTTTGGGTAAGTTAGTCGGTTAACTTCCCAGGGTCGTAAATTTTGCATACGATATTCGTTTTAGGTGCACGAAAGCCCATTGGAAAGGTCTATTCGATGACTATACATTTTGCTCTGATCTAATAAATGGTATTTTTGACCGTGTCGGTCTCTAAAAACGTTGTTTAGGGCCTCAAAACGACCCCGCAAGTCAGGGACCTAGAAACTAGGAAAAAAACTGCCAAATTGGAAAACTGCCAAAATGAACCAGTTGGAATAGGTGGGAGGCCACCAAAATCCATAAGGATCATTACTACCCCTTTATGAATCAATGGTCTCCATGGCGTTGAGTTCCCCCCATCAGATGAGGAAATTTCTGTTGAATTTGGCCCCCGGTGAGCCACTTGCCTTGGTGCAGGAGCTGCAATGCTTTGACAACTTGATAAAGCTGGATACTTTGCTGTCGGGTGCGCTTGATATGTGTGTTCACAATATGATCACTGGATGCTTGTTGCATGCAGTCAGGGTTGATTTATGTTGGTGTCAACTGCTTTTCTATCTCTGAGGTGTCCAATAATGGTGGGAAATTTTGCCGAAGGAGAGCCACATTGAAGATTGGGTGCAGACCAAGGAAACAGGGAACGTTGAGCGCAAAAGCATTGTCACCCACAGCCTTGGTGATGGTGTATGGCCCATACTGAATTGGGCGAATCTTCTGATGGGGCCATGTAAGGCGTTCTTTCTGCAAGTGCAACCAAAATTTGTTGCCCACCTGAAACTTATGTGGCACCCGGTGTTGATCATGGCGTTGTTTGTACTTGGCATTGGACTTCTGTAAAATATCCTGAACCTGTTGGGCGATGTGATGGATCCTCTCAACGAACCGGGTGGCCTTGTCAGCTTCTAGTGGAGTAGGGGACGAGTCGACCAAGGTGTTCGCCAGTGGTAGTGCAACATCCATGGGGCCCAATGGTTGGAATCCCAACCCCACTTGAAAGGGGTTGTGGCTAGTTGAGCTATGCAGGGCTCGATTGTAGATATGCTGGACACAGGGAAGAATCTCATCCCATCTGTGGGGGTGCTTGGAATTGTACATGCACAGGATATGTACAATCATCCGATTAATGACCTCAGTTTGGCCATCTGTTTGGGGGTGGAAGGCAATGGATTTGGTGAGCTTGGTATACGACAGTGATCGGAGGCTCAACAAGAATGTGTTGAGGAACCGACTGTCCCAATATGAGACAATGGTTTTTGGCATCCCAAAGTGTACCTAGACGCATTCAAAGAAGATCTTGGCAGTGGCCTCTGCAGTGATGTTCTTCTTGCAGGAGGCCATAATCTCAATCCTGTAAAAGTGATCAACAACCACAAAAATGCAGTCATTGCCCCTCTTGGTGGACGGGAGGCCTAAAATGTAGTCCATGGATATGGATTCCCATGGCTTTTCAGGAGTGGGAAGTGGGGTGTACAGACCTTGTTTCTTAGTGGTCAGTTTGGCAACAGTGCAGACAGTGCAGGACCTGATATACTTGCTGACATCCTGTCGAATTTTCATCCAGTAGAAATGTTTTTGCAGCACTGCCACTGTCTTTACGACACCAAAGATTCCTGCCACTTGAATGTAGTGAGATTCCCAGATTAGCTTCGCACACTCGCTTGATGGAATGCAGAGATGGCCCAGATGGCACAACAACCCATCCTGAAGATGGAAATCAACGACCACTAAGTTTTCTCCCAACATTTGGTAGGTGGTGGAGAAGTAAGGGTTTGTCTCATAGAGGTGGGGTCATCTAGAGGTCTCATGGCCGCAAGAGTCTAGCACTGTGGTGAGTGTCGTGACTGGAGGTTGGCTGAGGCAATCAGAAACTCGGTTGGTACTTCCTGTTTTATACTTGATATTGAGGTGGAATTGTTGTAAGTATGTGGACCACTTCTTATGGTGGTCATTCTGCAATTTTCCTTGGGTCTACATGAAATGTAGTGGCTTGTGATCACCATGGATGACTGTCTCCTTCCCAAAAATATAATGTATGCACTGGTGGTAGGATTTCACAATGGAGTACATTTCTTTGTCGTAAGTAGAGTACTTACAAACAACATCTAATAACCTCTCACTATGATATGCCATGGGGTGGCCATGTTGAGTGAGAATGGCACCCACAACATAGTCTGAAGCATCTGTCTCGATCTCAAAGGGATGTTGCAGGTTCGGTAATGAAAGTACCAAGGACGATCATAAGCGCTACTTCAATTCATCGAAGGCTTGTTGTTGGGATAGGCCCCACACAAATGTTTCACCCCTGGTTATTTGGTTGAGGGCCCATGTGATATGAGAGAATCCCAACAAGAACATGCGATAGAAATTGGCGAGGCCCAAGAATCTTCGAAGCTTAGAGAGTGTGGTTAGGGTTGGCCAGTCACGGATGACCTGGATCTTGGCTGGATCCACATGCACACCATGATGATAACCGATGTAGCCTAAGTAGTGGACCCTGTCCATGCTGAAGGATCATTTTTCCAAGTTTGCATATAGTTTGTGCTATCGCAGGGTGTGCAGAACCTGCTTAATATGTTGCAAGTGTTCCGCCCAAGTCTTACTATAGATGAGGATGTCATCCAGATACACCACTACAAAAGTACTGGTGAAAGGTCGCAGGATATCTTCCATCATCCTCATAAAAGTTTCTAGAGAATTTGTCAAACCAAAGGGCATGACCAACCATTCAAAAAGACCTTCTTTTGACTTGAAGGTGGTCTTCCATACATCTATATGTTCTATTGGGACCTAGTGGTAGCCAGACTTCAGATCAATCTTACTGAAGTATTTGTCCCTCGTGAGCTGATCAAGGAAGTCGTCGATTCAGGGAATAGGGTACAATCTCCGGACTGTGATTTTATTCAGAGCGTAGTAGTCAATGCAGAGTCGCCAAGTCTCATCTTTCTTCTACACCAGTATGATTGGGCTTCCACAAGGCGATGAGCTGGGATGGATGTTCCCCTTGTGGAGAATTTCTTGGATATGCCTCTTGATCTCATCGTTTTCTAACAGAGAGCGATGGTAGACCAACCCATTGGGTAGCGGTGTGCCTGGGGTCAGATCGATGGGATGCTTGACCTGTCAGTGCAGATGTACCTTGGTAGGAGAGGAGAAGACATCTGAGTGTTCTTCCATGACCTTATCCACTTTCTTTTCTTGTGTGGAGAGATCTTCCACAGAGGCCATGGATGTGGCTGCAATCTTTCACTTACTCTGAGAGCGAATCATGAAGAAGACGAATTTCCCGGTCTGAGAGATGACCTTCCTGCATTGCCTGGTAGAGATAAAAGAAATAGCACTAGGAGGGACTGCCTCGGGTATCTTGTACAATTTCTTGTTCAAAGTAATAATAACACTACGAGGCCTAGACTCATATACAACATGGCATTTCCATAAATAAGGTTGGCCCAAAATAACATTACAAACTTTGAGAGGAGAAACATCACACAATACCTCATCTTTGAAGGGATTTATGTCATACGAGAGTTGACACTATTGGCTGACATGGATATTGCTTCCTTGGTGGAGCCATCCAATGGTGTAGGGCCGTGGGTGCGGTGTTGTCGACAGATCCGGTCACTTGATGACCTCTACTGAGATGAGTTTGTTCTGGCTAACTCTATCAATGATGAAGTGTAGTGGGGTGCCTTTTACCCACATCTGTGAATGGAAAAGGCGCTCACCTTTTTCTATCTCATTTGGTTCATTAGGCTGGAGCTTGGTGGTAGCAACGGTGGAACTCAACTCTATGTCAGGGATCCATCTTTCCCTTTCTGGTTCTGACTTAGAGTCATAACCTGCATCTGATTCATAGGCTTTCACTTTAGCCACCAACGACTTCTTTGAGCGACAATCAACAGTGTTATGCCAAGGGCTCTTATGGAAGTCAAACAACTTCCCAATATCCTTCTTTGTCTTTCCAGTGTCCTTATTTGCTTGCGTCCTAGACTGGTTGTCCTGATACTGCCCATATTTTCTCTGTCCTTTGTTCTGTATGTTGGGGCCAACCTTTCCTGGCTTTTGCTGCGAGGGGTTCCCAGGATCAAATTGTTGCATCTTTTGTTTGATATTTTGCTCGATTTTGATGGCATATCGATAGCCCACGCCCAAGGATGAGATGTCCATAAACTCCATTTCGGTCTGGATGTATCATGCAGAGCACCGCGGTACTTGAGCACTAGATGTCGCTCTGAATCTTTGATACCCAGCTTGGTGCACAGGGTATGGAAGATATTTGTGAAATCTTGCACTTCTTGGTCTCTTTCTTGCCGCAGTGTGGTCCATTTGGTATACAAGTCATCATAGCTTTCAATAGGGTAGTATTGTTCCTTAATAACATCCCTGAAGGATTCCCAAGTGGTCATGACTGTAAATAATGAGGGTTCCTCTATTTCCTTTTGCTCACAGAAAGTTTCCCACCAATCTTTGACATGGGGAATGGCTTTGAGCAGCACAAAAGTAATTTTTTCTCTATTTGAAAAGTTATAGACAGAAAAATACCCTTCTAGTAGATTCAACCACTTGTCTACAGCATCCGTGTCTATCTAAACTTCAAATATAGGAATATCGAAGTTGATTTGTACCTTGAAGGGGGTGGCGCCTCTTCTCGAGGAAGATGCGTCGCTTGTTGGTAGCCACCGAAGGATTTGCGCAAAACTATCCATCATCTCGTTCCTCTGTTGTGTGAGGGATTCCTCAAGAAACATTTTCAAAGGATCTCCTATCCCATCATATTTATTTTCTCCTACCATGAGAGGTCGTTTGGGTGTGCGAGAGCTTTTGTCCTCAAGAGAAACAAGCTCGAGACCCAATTCTTTGTACCCCGACCTCATTGGGGACATGCATTAAGACGACAGAGAGAAGACCACTCTGATACCACTGATCTGTATTTTATGAGAAGATCAAAATGAATGTAGATTATTAAAATATGCTTAACACATAATAACAGATATACAGTAAAATAGGTTTTCTATTCAATAAGGAAATAAGCTAAAGCTGTAAAATGCAGCGGAAAACAAGCTTGTTGTAATGGTGGGGGCTTATCTCTTAGAAGAGATGTGATGGCTACACTCATTCACAAGAAGATCATTAAAATGAGGCTCTGAAGGCATTTTTACAATAAACAGGAATGTCAAAAACCCTAGAAATCCAAAAATCTAACCCTAGGAGATGAAGCGCCAAAAGTCATGTGGGCCCCGTTTTGGTAAATTAGTCGGTCAACTTCCTGGGGTCGTAAATTTTGCATATTATATCCATTTTAGGTGCATGATAGCCCATTGGAAAGGTTTGACTACACATTTTGGTCCAATCTAATAAAAGGCATTTTCTATTGTGTTAGTCTCTAAAAACGTTGTTTAGGGCCTCAAAACGGTCCCACAAGTCAGGGACCTGAAAACTAGGAAAAAAACTGCAAAACTGGAAAACTGCCAAAATGAACCAGTTGGAATAGGTGGGAGGCCACCAAAATCCATATGGATCAATCCTCCCCCCTTAGGAATCAATGTTCTCCATTGTGTTGAGTTCCCCCATCATATGAGGGAATTTCTACTGAATTTGGCCCCGGGTGAGCCACTTGCCTTGGTGCAGGAGCTACCCTGCTTTGACAACTCGATAAAGCTGGATCCTTTGTTGTCGGGTGCCCTTGATCTGTGTGTCCACAATATGATCACTGGATTCCTGTTTCATGCAGTCAGGGTTGATTTATGTTGGTTTCAAATGCTCTACTATCTCTGAGGTGTCCAATAATGGTGGGAAATATGGCCAAAGGAGAGCCACATTGAAGACTGGGTGCAGGCCAAGGAAAGGGGGAACGTTGAGCACAAAATAATTGTCACCCATAGCCTTGTAGATAGTGTATGGTGCATACCGGAGTGGGTGAAGCTTCCGATGGGGCCATGTAAGGCATTTTTCTGCAAGTGCAACCAAACTTTGTCGCCCACCTGAAACTTATGTGGCACCCGATGTTGATCATGGCGCTGCTTGTACCTGGCATTGGACTTCTATAAAATATCCTAAACCTCTTGGTAGATGTGATGGATCCTCTCAATGAACCAAGTGGCTTTGTCAGCTTCTGGTGGAGCAGGGGATGTGTCGGCCGAGGTGTTCGCCAGTGGTAGTGCAACATCCACGGAGCCTAATGGTTGGAATCCCAACCCCACCTGAAAGGGGTTATGGCTAGTTGAGCTATGCAAGGCTCGGTTGTAGCTATGATGGAAACAGGGAAGACTCTCATCCCATGTGTAGGGGTGCTTGGAATTGTACTTGCACAAGATATGTACGATCATCGGATTGACAACCTCAGTTTGGCCATCTGTCTGGGGGTGGTGTTATCACTCCAAGAAACTCTCCTAGGTTGTAAGTTAGAGATGTCTGGTAACTCAATCTTTTGGTAACTGTTTTCTCAAATAAAAGTGTGGGTTTGGATCAAGTCAGAGGACTGAATCATTTCTCACTCAAAACATGCATGAACACATTTAGATGGACAAGGATTTCAACCACAAATGTTCAGAGAGTTTACAAATAAAGGGAGGTATGGAGAAATAACTATTATATCAGCAGAATCACATATAAATCATATATGAATGGATAATTACAATAATCACAGGAATAATTGCAAAGTTTAACTTATGAATGCAATGATAAGATGACAGTTATCGAGCATAAACAAGCATAACAACATGAATATAATATCCAGGTGCAAGTACATAATAGATAAGAAGATGAAATCTGAACAAGTTATGGAAAAAGAATCTTGTATTACTCAATATGAAAATGAGAAGTTTGAGTACATAATATGAAAAGTCTCCAAAGTTGAACCTTTAATTCATATTCTACCTTTAGCTTTATAGCTTTACAATGCAGTCTTGAGATCTTGAAAACATGGATCAAATATGCTAAAGATATAAAGTCAAAATTTAGTTGCAAAAGATGTGGAATGATCCCCAAAAATGAGGTCAATCCCATATTTCATGGTCTTCATCTCGTGTTGAGTGATGGTGCAGTGCAGGATAACCTTCCAAGGCTAAATGATGACTCTCCAAGAGATACAAATTTGAATCTGTTGATGTGAGTAAGTGTCCTTATTTTCTGTCTTTGTCAAAGATACCAAAAACCTTTGAAACACCTCTTCTTTCCATAATCTATCAAAAATAGCTATTGGATCTGTCTTGACAATTCATCAAATGTCTATTCGAAGAGGTTTCAAACCTTTCCAACTCAAAAAACTTCAATTTGTGCAAAAACTTGATCATTCTGGAAATGACAGGATTTCGGTGTTAACCTAGAAATCTCCTGAGCGAATTATCTACCGAAAGCCCTGTTTTCAGTGGTTAATGAACAGTCGTCCTGTTCGCCTAAACCATCGAAACTTCAGCTTTGAGAAAACTTCAAAATTTGCAAAAATGCTTACCTTGGACCCCTTTTTGATGTTCAAGGTTTCTTGGATGAGGCAGCCCTTGTTCGTGCAGATCTATGAACTTCTACTGGCTGTGTGGAAGGCTCTGGTGTGTCTACCATGGTTGTAGCTAAGTTAGCTAGAGTTTCCAATCCAGTTTTCTCCTGTGTTGGTGATTGAAACTCTTTTAACTTCAACCTCAGAATTCTAAGATGTCTATACAGCTTCATGTTTTCCCTGATCAATACCCTGTTCCTATCTTTAATCTTGTCATGCTTCTCTTTGAGGGTTTGGTTTATTTTGAAAAGCTCTACATTTTTGTCGGTTAGGTCTGTATTAGCTTCTTTAATCACCCTTTCCAGGACTTCCATTTCATAGACCTGTTGCAGGAGTTTGTTGATTTTCCGTGATCTAGTTGTTTTAGGCTTACTTGAAGAGGCTTCTGCCACTGGTGGACTGTGTGCCTATGGAGGAGTTGGTGAAGGTAAATTGGAACAATAGTCTGCACCTTGTTCAGCTTGTACATTACCCCGTGTCTCTACTAATTCTTGTTCTGGTTCTGAATCACTGTAAGGTAGGTTTAAAGGGTTATTTCCTATAGCAGGGTCCTTGGACTGCTCACCCTCAAACTGCAGTTTTCTTTTGATTCTTTTCTTCTTGACAGAGGATAATTCTATCAGATCTCTTGGTGGTGAGATACCCTTCCTTTTTCTATGACTTATTTTGGGAATAATAGTCTTCTTAGTGGCAACCTTTTTACCCTTCTCCTGTTGTTGACAATCAGTCTGGAATTCATTCTAGAAGAGGAAATAGTTCCAATCTACCTGCCTTTTCTTCAATGACTCCTTAACAATAAGAGTAATAAGTCCTTGATGAGATAATCTGCTTGCCACCTTAGTGGGCTTGGCCTTGACCTGTTTAGACATTTTCGTGAGGGCTTTGTGCAAGAAAAATGGTAGATTAATTGGGTCTCTGCCTGTAAAATGGTTTAAAAGCTTAAAGTGATAGAACATCACTCTATTGTACCACCCCTCACATGTTATGTAAACAAATATTTCTTTCAACAAGGACTCCCACTTTGGTTCCAAGTAAGACATTGGAATATCCTTCTTCTAGATCAAATCTTTATGTACAGGCAGCAAGTATGACCTGAATTCGATGTTTGAAGGTATGGTAGACTTGAACCAACAGTCTCCTGACCTAGGTAAACCTGTATACTCASCAATGGMAGCTTCATCAATGAKAAACTCCTCCTTTCCTATTTTAGCAGACCTCCCATCATAGGAAATGGCAAAAGACTCGGCCACTTGTTGATGAAAGTTGGTTAATTTTTCACAATATGAAAATACCCCGGCCTGTTTGAAGAATTCTGCCACCTCCGGGTGAGCTTCTAGGTACCAAACCCCATCCACCTCAGACCTCAAAATTGGCCCTGATTTCAGCATTGGTCAATATTGACTGTACCTGCGATTATGGAAAACTGAGCGTCCAAGGAGACAAAGATTCTAGGATTTAGGATCATAGAGAGTATAACTCATGGAAGAGAAGACGGGATAGGGTGACAAAGAATTCGGATCACCGAGCTCAAACACTAACCAAGTTTTAGGTGACAAATTGACTGAGAGCATGCCGAAATTTTATATTTTCGGTGGTATATTCATTTAGACTGAAACAAGATGGGTTTTGAACTTGATTGATAAATTGACCTGGCTTAATTGGCCTGAGAGCGATTGCTGGACTCTAATGGCGCTTTGACAATCACCATGGGAAATGGGATTAAGATCTCTGGAAACACATTTGATTGATGAAATCATGAACTCATGATTATCTCAGTAATCTCTGGAATTCAAATTGAAAATGAATGAGGATTTAATGAGGGATTAACGGGATCATGATAGATTTTGTACTTGCGACTGGAAATGGAGGGAGGCTTCGTGACAACATGCATGAATTTCTGTATCACTGTCGTGTCTACATTTTGAAAAGACAAATGCGGTTGAAAGGACAACAGGAACTCAAACTTTCAGATAGAAACAATTAGAAGGTGCATACCTTCCAACTTGATGAGCTTTCGGCAGTTACGTTTCCATCATTGCGCCAACTGACAACTGACTCGTGTGAAAGCACAGGCTTTCCATTTTTACCGTTGAAACGTTTTCGGTGGTTAACCATATTTTTCTTTGCCTTCTTAACTACCGGGAACAAAGGCTTTCGGTGGTTAATGAGCACGTTTTAGTCTCACCTAAACCACCGAAACCTGAGATTCTGACTTTTGCTTGACCAAACCAAATCCAAAATTTCTTTTGAGCTTATTTATAGAATACAGACTCTCTAACCTACTTACAAAAATTTAGGAATAAAATTTAGGCCACAACCTATCACCTCAAAAGAAAAATTTCCACCAATTTATTTGAGGAGATAACACTGGCTCCTATTGGGGATGAACACCTCCCTGTGGGGTTTCAAGAACCATAGAATCAATGCCTTTCCTGAAAAAGAAAATTAAAAATTATCTGCTAGTGCTTCCATTGGGCATGGAGTTATTCTGTAAAAATAAAAACTAAGACTAACATTACAATGTCTAGGCTTCACAGCCTTAGACAAAATAGAGTTTTAAAAATCGCCAGTTTACCGGGCCACCGAACATTTCTTCACCTCCCAGATTCTGTAGCATGAAAGTGTTGTTATTCTGTACTTAGGTTATCATGAAAGGATCGGTCCACAAAGAATCTAACTTGTTATGCTTGCCTTTATCCTGTCTAAGAGCATCCCATTTTAGAACCCAGTCACCAACTTGAAAATTGTCCACCTTCGCCTTTCTGTCAAAAGTATTTTTGATCTTCTTTTGATGAGCCTTTGATATGTCCACTAACTATTCGCGGGCTTGCTGCAGTTCCACCAAATCAAGCATTCTTCTTACCATATCATTTGACTCGGTTTGTTCTTCCTGAAAGAATCTGGCCACTGGTAAAACTAACTGAATAGGAAAAATAGCATCAGTCCCATAGACCAATTTGAATGGAGAGGTTCCTATGGACTTTTTGATAGTTACTCTGTCTGCCCACAGAGAAAATTTCAGTTTAGAATCCCAATTATTTTTGTTTTCTTCTAACAGTTTTCTGATAATTTTGATTAAGCTCTTATTGGATGATTCAGCCAAGCCATTACCTTGAGGGTAGTAGGGGGTCCAATGTACCAACTGGATGGCCATTGATTTACACATGTCCACTAATGCCTCTTCTTTGAACGTCGTTGCATTATCTGTTACCAGCCTTTTGGGACAACCGAATCTGCTCAAAATATTTTCATAAAGAGACTTCATGACTACTTGGTGATTGGCATTCCAGGTGGGAATCACCTCTATCCATTTTGTAAAATAATCTGTGGCTACTAAGATCCACTTATGCTGACCACTAGACGAAGGATTTATCTCACCTATAAAATCTAAACCCCACTGCTAAAAAGGGCCATTCACCACTATAGGTCTCAGGGGTAAATATTTTAGCTGTTGTTTTCCCGTAAATATTTGACATTTGTCACAAGCTTTGACGAAGGCACACACATCTGAGAAAAGGAAAGGCCAATAGTATCCAGCCCTTAGGATTTTATGAACAGTGGTCTTCCAGTAATGATGACCTCCACAAACACTTGAATGAAACTGATGTGTAACTTCGACTGACTCTTCTTTGTCTAAACATCTGAGAAGCAAACCAGCAAGATCTTTCCAATATAACAGATTATTGTAAATGCAGAATTTGATGGCTCTGAGCTTAAGGGCTCGAGCTCGAGTCATACTGAGTTCAGGAGGAACTTCTATCTTTAGCAAAAAATGTATAATACCTGAGTACCATTCACAAGAAGATAAGTGCTCTGCCACTTGTTGATTGTTATGTTGTCCATCCGCTGCCAACTCCGTCTACAAAATCATTGAACTTTCTCCTATGAAATTTATGTCGAGCAGCTCATGATTTTCCTCTGTTAAGAGCTTAGCAAGGCCTTGGACTTTCACCAATTTGGTGGGATTTAATTCAATGTTGAACTCAATCAACTTTGCAATCCATCTAGCTCTCTTTCCGTCAATATCAGGCTGAGTCAAAACATATTTCACGGAGGGTGAAGGAACATATGCAATGAATTTTAAATGAAGATATAAATTCTGAAGGATTTTAAAGATTTTATGAGAGCATAGGCTTGTTTTTCAATAGGATCATACCTTAGTTCAGCGTCTCTGAGTGTTTTGCTGAAGAAAGCAACTGGGTGATCCAAATTGTCATCATCTTTTTATAGCAGAACTGCTGCCACTGTGTCGTAAGAAGAAAAAGAAAAAACGTAGAAAATCTTACTGTAATCCGAACTGATCAGAGTCGGGGATTCCATGATAGCTTGATTGATATCCTGAAATGAATTCCTTGCATTGTCTGTCCATTTTATCTCGGACCCCTTTTTCAGCTTACATGTTATGTGTTTTACTAACTCGGCAAAATTTGGCACAAATCTTCTAACAAAATTTATCTTACCGAGCAACGATTGAATATCCTTTTTTGACCTTGGCAAGGACAACCTCTGAATTACTTCCACCCAAGATGGATCAATATTTACACCTTCTGGTGAGACGATGTGGCCTAAGAGCTTACCTTTCCTGAGAGCAAACTGGGACTTTTTGGGATTCAATGAGATTTCGAACTGCCTGCATTTCAAGAACACTCTTTTTAAATGCTTTAGATGCTCCTCATGACTACTGGAATAAACTGTGATTTCATCAAGATATATGAGGACAAACTTGTCCTTTTCTCCCATGAAATCTATGTCCATGGCCCTTTGGAACGTGGCCCCGACATTCATTAATCCAAATGTCATCTTGGCGTACATAAAGGTACCCCAAGGAGTAGTAAATGCAGTCTTCTCCTGGTCATTGGGATGGACATAAATCTGATTATAGCCGGAAAAACCATCTAGGAAAGACATGACATTAGCCCCTGAAATCCTTTGCAACAGATGTTCCATTTTAGGTAGGGGATAGTTGTCTTTCTTAGAGCATCTGTTTAGGTTTCTAAAGTCCACACATAATCTGACCTCACCATTTTTCTTTCTCACTATTACTAGATTTTCAATCCATTTGGAGTATCTCAAAGGGATTATGATCTTGGCATCGAGAAGCTTTTTAATTTCTCTTTCAATCACAGGCAGAAGAAGAGGACTGATAGGTCTGATCTTTTGTTTGAAAGGGATGGTGTCTTTCTCAAGAGGGATCTTGTGTTGAATGATATCAGGGTCATAAGTCTTTAGATCACTATATTTCCAAGCAAAAACATCATAAAATTCTTTCAAAACGCTGAAATATTCGGACTTCTGATCAGCAGTCAATTTAGAAGACAGATTTATGAATTTAGGCTGGCTTTCGTCCCCTATGTTAAGCTCATGAACAACAAGATCTTTCTCCTTTTTATTGGGCTTGTAGGGAACATCATTGTGATCGAAAATATTTTCGAGAGGTACCAAACCTCGGGGTATATAATTGTTAGGTAGATGAACAATATCATGCTGACCCAATCTTTGTTTTAGCTTAGGATTTTAGGATTCTTCTACATTTATATTCTACTGGTCAACATGCATATCAGAAAATTCATCTACCACTTGAAGAAATCTGTTAAGTTCATCGTCATCCTCAAAAACTTTCCAGTATTTAATATTGTCGGGCAAAGATGGTCTATATTTTACTTGGATCTCATAACTGAGCCTGGGGGGCATGGGAGGAATAAACATGCTGGCTGAAACAAAAAGGGAATCATCAAGCTGATTCATATCCCTGGGTATATAAGAAATATCAAAAATGGAAAAAGAATCTCTTACTTTCCATACCTCATCCCTGTAGGCTTTCAATCTGACATGCTTTGCTTGGAAGGTATTGTTTACCTGTTGTATGATGAGATCCGCATCTCCGAATACCTTTAAAAATTTTATCCCCATCTCCTTAGCTGGATTTAATCCCAACAACAAGGCCTCATACTCTGCTATGTTGTTAGTAGTTCTGAAATCGAGCTTAAAAGACAAAGACATAGTCTTCTTTGAAGGAGAAATCAAAACTACCCCTGCACCTGTTGAATCTTTAGTACTGGCCCCATCAAAATACATGGTCCAGACTGAAACGTTCTTATCATCAGTTTGTGGTTAGATAGGCTTCACAAGCTGCATAGGAGTTGATTGAGAATCATCTATTTGAAGAATGCATGAGCCAAAATCTATATCCACAGCATAAATAGGATGATTTATAGAATTTTTTGCATCGTTGATGATGTAGGCAAGTTGATTCTCTCTATAAAGTCTTTTTATCTCTCCTCCAAACACCGGAATCGTAGCATACGAAATATCCATCTGTAAGGTACCTCCTAACCTTTTTCCCCATGGAAGAGACAAGAGGAGCCCGAACTTAGGTGGGATATCAGCAACCACCACATCCATTACCATGCTTCTCATTGGCAATTGGGCAAGGTTTATAACAAGGTATTTTATGAGGCCAAGGCATCTGACTTTCCTAGAATCAAAAGAGAAGAGATCATGATATGGTTTGGTGACCTCAAGACCAAGCTCATCCATCATTGCTTTGGGCATAAGATTATGTGACGCCTCGGAATCAAGTAAGAAATTGTGGAGGATCTTATCATGGACATTTAGGGATATATAGAATGGTGGACAAGAATCATCTCAATATTCTATCATAGACCCTATAGTTACTGTTGGCTTGTCATCTTGTAGGTTAACAAAATCAACAGATGAAGAGGTATTTGGCTCAAGGGACTTCAGGATGGATGAATTAAAGATTTCGTTCTTCATGAGTTCGGTCAAAGGCATAGGCATCTTTACTTTCTGAATTTCTGATTCAAAATTAAAAGAGAAAGCTGATTTATCATAAGCTTTTACCTCATTGGAAGGAGCTTTGAGACTGAATTGCTCCTTGGCTAGGGGATGTGTTTGCTTCTGCTGTTGTTTTGCAGGAGAGGAGGTCTATTTTACATGAGCGGCAGGATCCTTGGAAGCAACTTCTTTACTCTTTACAGGAGCAACAACTTCTTTGTTCTTCACAGGAGCAGCGAGCAATGGTTTCAGGACAACACTCTTGGATCTTAAGTTATAACCTTTTTGGTCATCTTTCAAGTAGACAGATTCTTCGATACTTGACTCATGAATTTGCTGGTCCATCAGGGATTCTTCATAGTCTACTTGTGTCAAAAAGGAAGAATCATTTTCATCACCAAAACAATTTATTTCATCTTCTTCTTCGACTTCATCGTGAGATGGATGTTGTTCTTCATCTAATATTGCATTTTGAAAAGGTGGTCTGATTCTCTGATCATCAGCTGCATTCCTATCTCGCTGAAGGATCTGGACTTGTGAATTGTTCCTTCTGTAAGGGAAAGCATTTGGATTTCTCGGGGAAAAAGTATTTGGCTCTTTTGTCCTTGTCGGTTGTTGATTCTAGATATTCAATTTTGACATTTCAGAGGTCAAATTGTCCAACATCTTTTCCATCTTTTCCATTTTACTATTAGAGGAAGAAGAGGGCTCAAAAACAGACTTCTTTCTCTTGACCTTTCCTTTGAGCTTCTGAGATGCTTTAATGTTTGATTCAACCTCGAGGGTGGCATCTTACATTAAAGCAAGTGTGGATGATCTTCTTTCTCTGAGGATTAGACAAAAATCTAGATCAAAGGAAGAAGAGAACGTGATCTTGGCCGATGCGTCACTTGGTTTGATCTCTGCAGGGATCTTGCCAAACATTCTATTAAACCTTTTGATGAAGTCTGAGACCGACTCTCGATCTTCTCTCCTTAAATTTCCAAACTCAGAAATGTAGTATAACAGATCTCTTCTTTCTCCCCAGTGTTTTAAGAATACCTCATCTAATTGTTCAATACCTATGACTGAATTTTCCGGTAGCTCTTTGAACCATTTACGGGCTTGGCCATCCAAACTCTGAACAAAAACTCTGGTCCACACATCTTCTTCTGAAATGTTAATATTTTCAGCATAAGCATAAAAAGCTTCAATATGTTCTTCAGGAGTATAATCCCCCGCTCCGGTAAACTTTGGCATATATTTATGATAATATCCAGTTGGCATAGTAGACAAAGGATTGGGCAATACAAGTTGAGCATACCTATTTTCCAAAATCTGTTCCATCTTGGTTAAAGGGGCAACCATGGCAATCTTGGGGGTTGATACAGAAGAAGAATTTGTAGGAGATGAAGGTGGAGATGGGATGACTGAGTTAAAATAGAATGGTTGTCTCACTTCACCTTGAATAGAATTTTCAGGAATGAGTGAAAAATAAAAGGCTTTATAAAACTGACCGAGAAACAAGGCTAAAATTTCTTCTCCCTTAGGTGACAGATCATGTAAAATATCTTCAAGAACAGGCAGATTAGTATGAGTGTAGAGAACACCTTCTGTAGATTTGGTGGGTGAGGAATTCAAAGAAGATGAAGAGGTTTCCTTTTGCTGAGAGGACCCTGTAATAATCTCTTTAGGATGGGATGAAATATCAACCTCAAGAATAGAGTCAGTAATATTAGAAGAAAGTGAAGGTTCCTCTACCTTCAATATTTGAGATAAATTTTCAATTTCCTGAGAACTATGAGTTTCAGTAGTAGGGAATTCAACTAGAGGCCTTTTAGATATGAAAGAAGAAGTGTCGGTTTGAATACTTGAATTTAATATCTTTGCAGATCCGGAAGCCTGTCTTTGCAAATATTTACCCTTACTGATGATCTTCTCAGGGTCAGGAACTGGTGTTGTCAGTGGTCCTTCTTGGTTCGCCCTGGTGTGAGCTCTTTTTGGAGCCACTTCGTTTCAAAGGAGTCACCAGATAGATAATTACAACCCAAATGATGTCCAGACTTTGTCTATCATCAAATATGAATCTATGCCATCTCCCAAGGAAGCCGAGCTTCAATCTCCTCTCCCCGGCAACGGCGCCAATTTGTTATCACTCCGGGAAACTCTCCTAGGATGTAAGTCAGAGATGCCTGGTAAATTAATCTTTTGGTAACTTTTTTCTCAAATAAAAGTGTGGGTTTGGATCAAGTCAGAGGACTGAATCATTTCTCACTCAAAACATGCATGAACACATTTAGATGGACAAGGCTTTCAGCCACAAATGTTCAGAGAGTTTACAAATAAAGGGAGGTATGGAGAAATAACTATTATATCAGCATAATCACATATACAACATATATGAATGGCTAATTACAATAATCACAGGAATACTTGCAAAGTTTAACTTATGAATGCAATGATAAGATGACAGTTATCGGGCATAAACAAGCATAACAACATGAATATAATATCCAGGTGCAAGTACAGAATAGATAAGAAGATGAAATCTGAACAAGTTACGACAAAAGAAGCTTGTATTACTCAATATGAAAATGAGAAGTTTGAGTACATAATATGAAAAAGTCTCCAAATTCAAACCTTTAGTTCATATTCTACCTTTAGCTTTATAGCTTTACAATGCAGTCTTGAGATCCTGAAAACATGGATCAAATATGCTAAAGATAGAAAGTCAAAATTTAGTTGCAAAAGATGTGGAATGATCCCCCAAAATGAGGTCAATCCCAGATTTCATGGTATTCATATCTTGTTGAGTGATGGTGCAGTGCAGGATAGCCTTCCAAGGCTGAATGATGACTCTCCAAGAGATACAAATTCAAATCTGTTGATGTGAGTAAGTGTCCTGATTTTCTGTCTTTGTCAAAGATACCAAAAACCTTTGAAACACCTCTTCTTTCCATAAGCTATCAAAAATAGATATTGGATCTGTCTTGAAAATTCATCAAATGTCTATTCGAAGAGGTTTCAAACCTTTCCAACTCAAAAAACTTCGATCTGTGCAAAAACTTGATCATTCTGGAAATGACAGGCTTTCGGTGGTTAACCTAGAAATATCCTAAGTGAATTATCTACTGAAAGCCCTGTTTTCAGTGGTTAATGAACAATCGTCCTGTTCGCCTAAACCACCGAAACTTCAGCTTTGAGAAAACTTCAAAATTTTCAAAAATGCTTACCTTGGATCCCTTTTTGATGTTCAAGGTTTCTTGGATGAGGCAGCCCTTGTTCGTGCATATCTGCAAACTTCTACTGGATGTGTGGAAGGATCTGGTGTGTCTACCATGGTTGTAGCTAAGTTATCTAGAGTTTCCAATCCAGTTTGCTCCTGTGTTGGTGATTGAAACTCTTTTAACTTCAACCTCAGAATTCTAAGCTGTCTATACAGCTTCATGTTTTCCCTGATCAATACCCTGTTCCTGTCTTTAATCTTGTCATGCTTCTCTTTGAGATTTTGGTTTATTTTGAAAATCTCTGCATTTTTGTCGGTCAGGTCTGTATTATCTTTTTTAATCACCCTTTCCAGGACTTCCATTTCATAGACCTGTTGCAGGAGTTTGTTGATTTTCCGTGATCTAGTTGTTTTAGGCTTACTTGAAGAGGCTTCTGCCACTGGTGGACTGTGTGCCTTTGGAGGATTTGGTGAAGGTAAATTGGAACAATATTCTGCACCTTGTTCAACCTGTACATTACCCTGTGTCTCTGCTAATTCTTGTTCTGGTTCTGAATCACTGTAAGGTAGGTTTAAAGGGTTATTTCCTGTAGCAGGGTCCTTGGACTGCTCACCCTCAAACTGTAGTTTTCTTTTGATTCTTTTCTTCTTGACAGAGGATAATTATATCGGATCTCTTGGTGGTGAGATACCCTTCCTTTTTCTATGACTGCTTTTGGGAGTAATAGTCTTCTTAGTGGCATCCTTTTTACCCTTCTCCTGCTGTTGACATTTAGTCTGGAATTCGTTCCAGAAGAGAAAATAGTTCCAATCTACCTGCCTTTTCTTCAATGACTCCTTGACAATAAGAGTAATGAGTCCTTGATGAGATAATCTACTTGCCACCTTAGTGGGCTTGGCCTTGACCTGTTTAGACATTTTCGTGAGGGATTTGTGCAAGAAAAATGGTAGATTAATTGGGTCTCTGCCTGTAAAATGGTTTAAAAGCTTAAAGTGATAGAACATCACTCTATTGTACCACCCCTCACATGTTATGTAAACAAATATTTCTTTCAACAAGGACTTCCACTTTGGTTCCAAGTAAGACATTGGAATATCCTTCTTCCAGATCAAATCTTTATGTATAGGCAGCAAGTATGACCTGAATTTGATGTTTGAAGGTATGGTAGACTTGAACCAACAGTCTCCTGACCTAGGTAAACCTGTATACTCAGCAATGGCAGCTTCATCAATGATAAACTCCTCCTTTCCTATTTTAGCAGACCTCCCATCATAGGAAATGGCAAAAGACTCGGCCACTTGTTGATGAAAGTTGGTTAATTTTTCACAATATGAAAATACCCCGGCCTGTTTGAAGAATTCTGCCACCTCCGGGTGAGATTCTAGGTACCAAACCCCATCCACCTCAGACTTCAAAACTGGCCCTGCTTTCGGCATTGGTCAATATTGACTGTACCTGCGATTATGGAAAACTGAGCGTCCAGGGAGACAAAGATTCTAGGATTTAGGATCACAGAGAGTATAACTCATGGAAGAGCAGACGGGACAGGGTGACACATAATTTGGATCACCGAGCTCAAACACTAACCAAGTCTTAGGTGACAAATTGACTGAGAGCATGCCGAAATTTTATATTTTCGGTGGTATATTCATTTAGACTGAAACAAGATGGGTTTTGAACTTGCCTGATAAATCGACCTGGCTTAATTGGCCTGAGAGCGATAACTGGACTCTATTGGTGCTTTGACAATCACCATGGGAAATGGGATTAGGATCTCTGGAAACACGTTTGATTGATGAAATCACGAACTCATGATTATCTCAGTAATCTCCAGAATTCAAATTGATAATGAATGAGGATTTAATGAGGGATTAACGGGATCATGATAGATTGTGTACTTGCGACTGGAAATGGAGGGAGGCTTCGTGACAACATGCATGAATTTATGTATCACCGCCGTGTCCACATTTTGAAAAGACAAATGCGGTTGAAAGGACAACAGGAACTCAAAATTTCGGATAGACACAATTAGAACATGCATACCTTCAAACTTGATGAGCTTTCGGTGGTTACATTTCCATCATTGCGCCAACTGACAGTTGGCTCGTGCGAAAGCACGAGATTTCCATTTTTTCTGTTGAAACGTTTTCGGTGGTTAACCACATTTTTGGTTTGCCTTCTTAACTACCGGGAACAAAGGATTTCGGTGGTTAATGAGCACGTTTCAGGCTCGCCTAAACCATCGAAACCTGAGATTCTGACTTTTGCTTGACCAAACCAAATCCAAAATTTATTTTGAGCTTATTTACAGAATACATACTTTCTAACCTACTTACAAAAATTTAGGAATAAAATTTAGACCACAACCTATTACCTCAAAAGAAAAATTTCCACCAATTTATTTGAGGAGATAACAGGTGGAAGGCAGTGGATTTGGTGAGCTTGGTATCCAACAGTGACCAGAGGCTCGACCAGAATGTGCTGAGGAACCGACAGTTCTGATCTGAGACAATGGTCTTTGGGATCCCAAAGTGTACCCAGATGCGTTCAAAGAAGAGCTTGGCAGTGGCATCTGCTGTGATGTTCTTCTTGTAGGCGGCCATAATTGCCATCTTGGAAAAGAGATCAAGAACAAAAAAAACACAGTTGTTGTCCCTCTTGGTGGATGGTGGGCCTGACATGTAGTCCATGGATATGGATTCCCATGGCTTGTCAGTAGTAGGAAGACTAGTGTATGGGCCTCGTTTCTTAGTGGTTGGTTTGGCAACAGTACAGGCGATGCAGGACCTGATATACTTATCGACATCCTGTCGAAGTTTCAGACAGTAGAAATGTCTTTGCAGCATTGCCACTTTCTTTTCGACGCCAAAGTTTCCTGCCACTCGAATGTAGTGAGCTTCCCAGATCAGCTTCATGCGCTCGCTTGATGGAACGCAGAGATGTCCCATAAGGCACAACAACCCATCCTGAAGATACAAATCAGCAACCACTGAGTTTTCTCCCAACATTTGGTAGGTGGTGGAGAAGTTAGGGACTGTCTCATAGAGGTGGGGCCATATAGAGGTCTCATGGCTGCAAGAGTCTAGCACTGTGGTGAGTGCCACGACTGGAGCTCGGCTGAGGAAATCAACAACTTGGTTGGTACTTCCTGTTTTATACTTGATGTTGAGGTGGAATTGTTGTAATTATGTGGACTACTTCTGATGGCAGTCATTCTTCAATTTTCCTTGGGTCTGCATGAATTGTAGTGTCTTGTGATCAGTGTGGATGACTGTCTCCTTGCCCAGAATGTAATTTCTCCATTGGAAGCAGGCTTGCACAATGGAGTACATTTCTTTGTCGTAAGTAGGGTACTTATGGACAACATCTGATAGTGTCTCACTATGATACACCATGGGGTGGCCATGTTGAGTGAGAATGGTGCCCACAACATAGTCTGAAGCATCTGTCTCGATCTCAAAGGGATGTTGCAGGTCCAGTAATGAAAGACCTGGGGATGAGCACAAGTGCTACTTCAATTCATTGAAGGCTTGTTGTTGGGACAGGCCCCACACAAATTTTTCCTTACCGCCACCCCTGGTTACTTGGCTGAGGGCCCATGCGATATGAGAGGATACCAAAACGAACCTGCAATAGAAATTGGCGAGGACCAAGAAGCTCCGAAGATCAAAGAGTGTGGTTGGGGCTGGCCAGTCACGGATGACCTAGATCTTGGCTGGATCCACATGCACAACATGATGATCAACGATGTTGCCTAAGTAGTGGACCCTGTCCATGACGAAGGAGAATTTTTCCAAGTTTGCATATAGTTTGCGCTGCTGCAGGGTGTGCAGAACCTGCTAAATATGCTGCAAGTGCTCCGCCCAAGTCTTGCTGTAGATGAGGATCTCATCCAGATACACCACTAGAAAAGTATTAGTGAAAGGTTATAGGATATCGTCCATCATCCTCATAAAAGTTGTTGGAGCATTTGTCAAACCAAAGGGCATGACCAACCATTCAAAAAGACCTTCTTTTGACTTGAAGGTCATCTTCCATACATCTGTTTGTTCTATTGGGACCTGGTGGTAGCCAGACTTCAGATCAATCTTACTGAAGTATTTGGCGCCCGTGAGCTGATCAAGGAGGTCGTCAATTCAGGGAATCGGGTACCGGCTCGAGACTGTGATTTTATTCAGGGCCTGGTAATCAATGCAGAGTCGCTAGGTCTCGGCTTTATTCTGCACTAGTACGATTGGGCTCCCACAAGGCGATGAGCTGGGAAGGATGTGCCCCTTGTGGATAATTTCTTGGATATGCCTCTTGATCTCCTCCTTTTCTAATAGAGAGCGACAATTGACCAGCCCATTGGGTAGCGGTGTTCCTGGGGTCAGATCGATGGGATGCTTGACCTGGCAGTGGAGAGGTACCCCGGTAGGAGAGGAGACGACATCTGAATGTTCTTCCATGACCTTATCCACTTTCTTCTGTTGTGTGGAGGGATCGGTCGTAGAGGCCCTGGATGTGGTTGCGATATTTCTCTCTCTTTTAGAGTGAAACATGAAGAAGACAAATTTCTCGGCCTGAGAGATGACCTTCCTACATTGCTTCGCTGAGATCAAGGAAATAACATTAGGAGGGACTGCCTTGGGTATCCTGTACAATTTCTTGTTCAAAATAATAATAACACTACGAGGGCTAGACTCATATACAACATGGAGTTTCCATAAATAAGGTTGGCACAAAAGAACATTACAAACTTTGAGAGGAGAAACATCACACAATACCTCGTCTTTGAAGGGCTTGATGACGTATGACAGTCGACACTATTGGGTGACGTGGAGATCGCTTCCTTGGAGGAGCCATCATATGGTGTAGGGCTGCAGGTGGGGCGTTGTCGGCAGGTCTAGCCGCTTAATGACCTCTGCTAAAATGAGGTTCTTCTGGCTACCTCTATCAATGATGAAGTGCAACGGGGTGCCTTTTACCCACATCTGTGAATGGAAAAGGCGCTCGCGTTCTTCTGGTTCGTCTGGTTCATTAGGCTTGATCTTGGTGGTAGCAATAGTGGCACTCGGCTCCACGTCAATGATCCGTCTTCCCCTTTCTGGTTCTAACTCAGAGTCAAAACCCGCATCTGATTCAGAGGCTTTCACTTCAGCCACCAGCGACTGCTTTAAGCGACAGCCAGTAGTGTTATTCCAAGGGCTCTTATGGAAGTCGTACCACTTCCCGGTATCCTTCTTTGTCTTTCCGGTGTCATTATTTGCTTGCAGCTTGGACTGGTTTTCCTGATACTACCCATCTTTGCTCTGTCCTTTGTTCTATAGGTTGGGGTCACCCTTTCTTGGATTTTGCTATGAGGGGTTCCCAGGCCCAAATTTTCACATATTTTGTTTGAGCTTCTATTCAATTTTGACGGCATATCGATAGGACGTTCCCAAGGAAAATATGTCCATAAATTCCATTTCAGTTTGGATGTATCTATGCAGAGCACCATGGTACTTGATCACCAGATGTCACTTTGAATCTTTGATACCAAGCTTGGTGTGCAGGTTATGGAAGATATTTTTGAAATCTTGCACTGCTTGGTCTCTTTCTTGCCACAGTGTGGTCCATTTGCTATAAAAGTCGTCGTAGCTTCCGACAGGGTAGTATTGTTCCTTAATAGTGTTGGTTGTGGATCCTGATTATCTTCCTGATTTATAGGTCTTTTACTTTCAGCCGTGTTTATACCCCATGAAGCATTTACACCCCAGAAGTATGTACACTCTTCCACATGGGGTAGTGCAGAGGGGGGGTACCCCCTCTACGGGGTCCGAGGGGCCTATCCCCCCGGCTGGGGGGTTTGGGGGCAAGCGGGGGTTCGGGGGAAAAGCCCCCGATGCAAAAATTGCCTTGTAAAAGTATATTGTAATTTCATTGTAAATCTGGACCGTTCATTATAAGGTTGCAGATCTAACGGTAGATATTATGTTAGGGTTTTTTTCCCTAGAAGGCAACCCTCTTTTATGAGGGAAATGTATTGCAGCTATGGATGGTGGTGAATATTGTATTCTGAGAGAGGATACTGTGAGAGAAAGAAGAGGAAGTTACAATGGGTTTTGTTGTAGGTTGTATCCCTTCATTTGTTGGATAATAATAAAGGAAGGACCTGGCAATTTCTCTGGTGGACGTAGCCCACACTGGGTGAACCACGTAAATCTGTGTCTCTCTTGTATTGTGTGTCTTTTGTGTTTTTTTTCTGCATTTGTTTTATTTTATTGCTCCACGGTCCTGCTTTTCTAACAACTGGTATCAGAGCATAAGGTAACTCGCAGGAAAAGAGGGTTCTTGGTTCGAGTGGGAGCAATGTCAGAAGATGGAAAGTTTAGGGTCAAGATATTTAAAGGCCAAAACTACCAGTTATGGAAGATGCAGATGGAAGACTATTTATATCATAAGGATCTATTCCTACCATTGAGCGGAGTAGCAAAGAATTCGGCGGCCATGAAGGATGAAGAATGGGAGATTCTTGACAGAAAGGCTCTAGGAACGATATGACTGAGCCTGGCAGTGTCGGTGGCTTTCAATATCTCGAAAGAAAAGACAACGAAGGGTTTGATGGACACGTTGGCCAAATTGTATGAAAAACCCTCGGTGTCGAATAAGGTATTTCTAATGAAGAGATTATTTAATATGAAGAT
>ML788678.1:394650-434545 GCA_009831015.1 Picea engelmannii
GTAATAGAAGACATGCTGAGAATGTATGTGATGGATAAACCATCAAGGTGGGAAGACTACCTGCATTTGGTAGAATTCGCCTACAATAATGGGTATCATGCATCACTGAAGATGAGCCCATTCGAAGCGTTGTATGGAAGAAATTGCAACACTCCAGTGAGCTGGGATAATCCAGCTGACAGAGCAGTAGTTGGGCCTGAGCTGCTAAAAGAGATGGAAGATCAAATGATAAAAATTAAACATAATCTAAAAGCTGCCCAGGACAGGCAGAAAAGTTACGCTGATAGTAACAGAACCCATAGAGAATTCAAAGTGGGTGACCATGTTTTCTTGAAAGTGAAAACTAACAGAAGTTCCCTAAAGTTGGGAAGTTGCGCCAAATTGGAAGCAAGATTTTTTGGGCCATTTGAAATCCTGGAAAGGATTGGGCCGGTTGCATACATGCTTGCATTACCTGCATCTATGACTGTACATAATGTGTTTCATGTTTCACTGCTTAAGAAATATGTACCTGATGCTAATCATGTTATCGATTGGAATGTGATTCAGGTGGAACCAGAAGGTGTCCTGCAAGTGCATCCTGTGCGCATATTGGACAGGAAAAGAAAATAGCTCTGGAATCGAGCTATAGAGCTTGTAAAGGTCTAGTGGACCTGGTACGGTCCTGAGGACGTGACATGGGAGCATGCAGATGTTATGCGGGCAGAGTACCCGCATCTTTTTGAAGATTTTGAAAGGCTTGCAGAGACAGTGTAAGCTGCACTGAGGACAGTACAAAAATAAGGGGAGGGGGATTGTAGTGTCCCCAAGGCCGAGCCCTGTTGTACACCACGTTTTGAAAGGAATGTCATTATGTTGTATAGGCTAGTGAGCCAAGTTCTTATAAGATGGAAACTTATGTGTTTGTTAGGCCAGGGAGCCTAAGTGGTGAAGGCCAGGAGCCTGTTGTTGTACTTGTATGTATGCAGAACATTTTAATAAAATATAAACACCGCCAGGTGTAGACCAACCACGATGAATGAGTGAAGGGGGACTGAGCATCCACAGAGTGGGCAAGGAATTAGGGGTTGGAAGGTGGGAAAGGGGCTAAGTGTTGAGCCTGGGGGCTAAGCCTAGGGGGCCTAAGCCTGGGAATAATATTTTAATATTATTCCAAAAAGATATGTGCAACATATCATTTTATCCTAAGTCCTTTTGGAGGGACACGTGAATTCCCAAGTGGAGGGAGGAACGTGTGCTGGTGGAACGCATGCAGTTCCATGGGTGACAAGTGTCAACCCTGGTGCATGCGAATAAAACGGCCAGGGTGAGCTGTGAGAAGGTTCCATTCCCATTCCACTAGATTGTCTGAACGCGTACGGAGCTCTGAGCAGTATGACTAACCCAACTCCTGTAGAGAACCTGGGGGGAGACCATGTGACTCGAATGTCTGTGTCTGATTCTGAGAAATCCTGTGCGTATAACCCCAGCCTACGAGAAGCCTGTGTTGAATTCAGGAAAGAGTATTTGCTTGTTCGGGAAAGCTGAGCGAGCCTATGCAAGCATTCCCTGTTCTGAAGCCGTGATTGTGAAGCCATCCTGTGATTGCCGAACCAGTTTTTGGAAAGCCTGTGTTGGTTTTTCCATGGGAGTGTTGAGACTATGCAGTACTGGACTGTGTGAGGCTTGTTGGCCTGTGAGCGACTCCCTCCAGGTGAGAGAGTGCTCAGGGGAAGGAGAGAACTCCTGGAAGGAACCCTGTAGCTGCCATAGATCCCAGAGACTTTCGGTCCGGTCTGTTCCTGTAACCCAAGGTAAGGGAGATTGCCAGTCAAAGGACTGTCCAGGTGACAGAGAAGGTGCATTCTCCTAGGGTGGAACAGGCATGTGGGGAATGAGGGTATGTGGGCAGTGAGCGTGGGAGATTCCTGGGAGGGCATTCCATCCTTGTGGTTGTGTGTTGTTTTCCCTGTAACCTCAGCCTAGCCTAGAATTCCTTACCTTGGGGTGGAGCTTAGTCCCAACTCGAGGGTGACCCACTGCTGAGTTGATGAGCAGTGCGGTCTAAGGCTGGGAGGTTCATGGAAGGCCTGCACTTGGTTGGTGGATTCTACCACTGTTAAAAGATAAGTATATGATTATGTTTTTATCACGTTTTGCAGGACTCTACCATTCATGTTATCATGATTTCCGCTGTGTATATGAATTAGTATGAAATGCTATTGATTGTTAATTATGGCAGTAACTCATATGAATACTCTGTGTGGAATGTGTTTATTTGTTTAAATGCATGAGATTTATAATACCTATATGAGTTATGTGTAGAGTAGTGTTATAACCTTCTCTTAATAGTGATTAAACCTTGGTAGCCACAAAAAGGGTGTGCTACACAGAGTATGTTGCTGCTACAGAGGCTAGTAAAGAGATGATTTGGTTACAAAGGTTTATGGAGGAATTGGGAAAGAAGCAGAAGAACAACAAGTTGTACTGTGACAGTCAGAGTGCCATTCACCTTACAAAGAAATCATCCTTCCATTCGAAGACTAAGCATATACAGTTGAGGTACCACTTCATACGATCCACCTTGGAAGATGGACACTTGAAGCTGGAAAAGATACACACTAGCCAGAATCCTGCAGACATGTTAACAAAGGGAGTAACCAGGGAGAAACTAAGTTCTTGCTCAGTTTCAGTTGGTCTTCAAGAATGAATATGAAAATGAGAAATTTTCCAGGTCCAAGAAGGTTCAGAGTCCAGCATATACAACAACGGTGGAGTTGTTGAGATCAGTCTCCAAGTGGGAGATTGTTGGTTTTGGAGCCTGATTATCTTTCTAATTTATAGGTCTTTTACTTTCAGTCGTGTTTATACCCCATGAAGTATTTACACCCCAGAAGTATGTACACTCTTCCACGCGGGGGAGTGTAGAGGGTGGGTACCCCCTCTGTGGGATCCGGGGGGCCTATCCCCCCGGCTGGGGGGTCTGGGGGCAAGCGGGGGTTCGGGGGAAAAGCCCCCGAAGAAAAAATTACCTTGTAAAAGTATATTGTAATTTCATTGTAAATCTGGACCGTTCATTATAAGTTCGCAGATCTAACGGTAGAGATTATGTTAGGGTTTTTTTCCCTAGAAGGAAACCCTCTTTTATGAGGGAAATGTATCGCGACTATGGATGGTGGTGAATATTGTATTCTGAGAGAGGAGACTGTGAGAGAAAGAAGAGGAAGTTACAGCAGGTTTTGTTGTAGGTTGTATCCCTTCATTTGCTGGATAATAATAAAGGAAGGACCAGGCAATTTCTCTGGTGGACGTAGCCCACACTGGGTGAACCACGTAAATCTGTGTGTCTCTTGTATTGTGTGTCTTTTGTGTTTTGTTTCTGCATTTGTTTTATTTTATTGCTCCACGGTCCTGTTTTTCTAACAAATAGAATCCCTGAAGGATTACGAGGTGGCCGCGACTGTAAATAATGAGGGTTCCTCTGTTTCCTTTTTCTCACAGAAAGTTTCCCACCAATCTTTGACATGGGGAATGGCTTTGAGGAGCACAAAAGTAATTTTTTCTCTATTTGAAAAGTTATGGTCAGAAAAATACCCTTCTAGTAGATTCAACCACTTGTCTACAACATATGCGTCTATCTGACCTTCAAATATAGGAATATAGAAGTTGATTTGTACCTTGAAAGGGATGACGCCTCCGCTTGAGGAAGATGCGTCACTTGTTGGTAGCCGCCGAAGGATTTGCACAAAACTATCCATCATCTCGTTCCTCTGTTGCGTGAGGGATTCCTCAAGAAACATTTTGAAAGGATATCCTGTCCCTTCATATTTATTTTCTTTTGCCATGAGAGGTCGTTTGGGCGTGCAAGAGCTTTTCTCCTCAAGAGAAACAAGCTCAAGACCCAATTCTTTGTACCCCGACCTTGTTAGGAACATGCATTAAGATGACAAGGAGAAGACTGCTCTGATACCACTGATCTGGATTTTATGAGCAGAACGAAATGAATACAGATTATTAAAATATGCTTAACAAATAATAACAGAGATACAGTAAAAATAGTTTTCTATTCAATAAGGAAATAAGCTGAAGCTGTAAAATGCAGAGGAAAACAAGCTTGTTGGAATGGTGGCGGCTTATCTATGAGAAGAGATGTGACGACTGCGCTCATTCGCAAGAATATCATTACAATGAGGTTCGAAAGACATTTTTACAATAAACAGGAATGTCAAAAACCATAGAAATCCAAAAACCTAACCCTAGGAGATGAAGCGCCAAAAGTCATGTGGGCCCAGTTTGGGTAAGTTAGTTAGTCAACTTCCTGGGGTCGTAACTTTTGCATACGATCTCCATTTTAGGCGCATGATAGCCCATTGGAAAGGTCTATCCGATGAATACACATTTTTTTCCAATCTAATGAAAGGAATTTTCGACCATGCCGATCTCTAAAAACGTTGTTTAGGCCCTCAAAATGGCCCCGCTCTCAAACTGGAAAACTGCCAAAATGAAGCAGCTGGAATAGGTGGGAGGCCACCGAAATCCATATGGATCAATCCTCCCCCATTAGTAAGCAATGGTATCCATTGTGTTGAGTTCCCCCATCAGATGAGGAAATGTCTGATGAATTTGGCCCCGGGTGAGCCACTTGCCTTGGTGCAGGAGTTGCCCTGCTTTGACAACTCGATAAAGCTGGATCCTTAGCTATCGGGTGCCCTTGATATTTATGTCCACAATATGATCACTGGATGTCTGTTGCAAGCATTCAGGGTTGATTTATGTTGGTTTTAACTGCTTTTCTATCTCTGAGGTGTCCAATAATGGTAGGAAATATGGCCAAAGGAGAGCCACGTTGAAGACTGGGTGCAAGCCAAGGAAAGGGGGAACGTTGACCACAAAAGCATTGTCACCCACAGCCTTGGTGATGGTGTATGTCTCATACTAGATTGGGTGAAGCTTCCAATGGCGCCATGTAAGGTGTTTTATCTGCAAGTGCAACCAAACTTTGTCCCCCACTTGAAACTTATGTGGTACCTGGTGTTGATCATGGCACTGCTTGTACTTGGCATTGGACTTCTGTAAAATATCCTGAACCTATTGGTGGATGTGATGGATCCTCTCAATGAACCGGGTGGATTTGTCGGCTTTTGGTGGAGTAGGGGACGAGTTGGCTAGGGTGTTCACCAGTGGTAGTGCAACATCCACGGGGGCCAATGGTTGGAATCCCAACACCACATGAAAGGCGTTGTGGCCAGTAGAGCTATGCAGGGCTCAATTGTAGCTATGTTGGACACAGGGAAGACTCTCATCCCATGTGTGAGGGTTCTTGGAATTGTACATGCGTAGGATATGTACTATCATCCAATTGACGACCTGAGTTTGGCCATCTGTCTAGGGGTGGAAGGCAGTGGATTTGGTGAGCTTGGTATCCAACAGTGACCAGAGGCTCGACTAGAATGTGTTGAGGAACCGACTGTCCCGATCTGAGACAATGGTTTTTGGGATCCCAAAGTGTACCCAAATGTGTTCAAAGAAGATCCTGGTAGTGGCCTCTGTAGTGATGTTCTTCTTGTAGGCAGCCATAATCGCCATCTTGGAAAAGCGATCAACAACCACAAAAACGTAGTCGTTGTCCCTCTTGGTGGATGGGAGGCCTGGCATGTAGTCCATGGATATGGATTCCCATGCCTTTTCATTAGTAGGAAAAGGGGTGTATAGGCCCTGTTTCTTAGTGGTCGGTTTGGTAATAGTGCAAGCGGTGCAGGACCTGATATAGTTTCTGACAGTCTTTCAAAGTTTCGGCCAGTAGAAATGTTTTTGCAACACTGCCAATGTCTTTTCGATGCTAAAGTGTCATGCCACCCGAATGTAGTGAGCTTCCCAGATCAACTTCGTGAGCTCACTTGATGGAACGCAAAGATGGCCTAGAAGGCACAAGAACCCGTCCTGAATATGGAAATCAATGACCACTGAGTTTTCTCCCAACATTTGGTAGGCGGTGGAGAAATAAGGGCCTGTCTCATAGAGGTGGGGCCATTCGGAGGTCTCATGGCCACAAGAGTCTTGCACTGTGGTGAGTGCCGCGACTGGAGGTTGGCTAAGGTAATCGACAACTCAGTTGGTACTTCCTGTTTTATACTTGATGTTGAGGTGGAACTGCTGTAAGTATGTGGACCACTTCTGATGGTGGTCATTCTGCAATTTGCCTTGGGTCTGCATGAATTGTAGTGGCTTGTGATCAGTGTGGATGACTGTCTCCTTCCCCATAATGTAATGTCTCCACTGGTGGCAGGCTTGCATAATGGAGTACATTTATTTGTTGTTAGTAGGGCACTTACAGACAACATCTGATAGCTTCTCACTATGATACGCCACGGAGTGGCCATGTTGAGTGAGAATGGCACCCACAACATTGTCTGAAGCATCTGTCTCAATCTCAAAGGGATGCTATAGGTCCAGTAATGAAAGTACCGGGGATGAGCACAAGTGCTTCTTTAATTCATCGAAGGCTTGTTGTTGGGACAGGCCCCGTACAAATTTTTCCTTACCGCCACCCGTGGTTACTTAGTTGAGGGCCCATGCGATATGAGAGAATCCCAACATGAACCTGCGATAGAACTTGGTGAGGCCCAAGAAGCTTCGAAGCTCAGAGAGTGTAGTTGGGGATGGCCAATCATAGATGACTTGGATCTTGGCTGGATCCACATGCACACCATGATGATCAATGATGTAGCCTAAGTAGTGGACCCTGTCCATGCCGAAGGAGCATTTTTCCAGGTTTGCATATAGCTTGTGCTATCGCAGGGTGTGCAGAACCTGCTGAATCTGTTGCAAGTGTTCCACCCAAGTGTTGTTGTAGATGAGGATGTCATCCAGATACACCACTGCAAAAGTACTGGTGAAAGGTCACAAGATATCGTCCATCATCCTCATAAAAGTTGTTGGAGCATTTGTCAAACCAAAGGGCATGACTAACCATTCAAAAAGACCTTCTTTTGACTTGAAGACGGTCTTCCATACATTTGTATGTTTTATTGGGACCTGGTGGTAGCCAGACTTCAGATCAATATTATTGAAGTATTTAGCCCCCGTGAGATGATCAAGGAGGTCATCGATTCGGGGAATTGGGTACCGACTCTGGACTGTGATTTTATTCAGGGCCCGGTAATCAATGCAGAGTCTCCAGGTTCCATCTTTCTTCTGAACCAGTATGATTGGGATCCCACAAGGCGATGAGATGGGATGGATGTGCCCCTTGTGGAGAAGTTCTTGGATAGGCCTCTTGATCTCCTCGTTTTATAACAGAGAGCGACGATAGACCGGCCCATTGGGTAGTGGTGCACCTGGGGTCAAATCAATGGGATGATTGACCTGGTAGTGCATAGGTACCCCGGTAGGAGAGGAGAAGACATATGAGTGTTCTTCCATGACCTTATCCACTTGCTTCTATTGTGTGGAGAGATCGACCGTAGAGGCCCTGGATGTGGCTGTGATATTTATCTTACTCTGAGAGAGAATCACGAAGAAGACAAATTTCCCGGTCTGAGAGATGACCTTATTGCATTGCTTAGTAGAGATCAAGGAAATAGCACTAGGAGGGACTGCCTCGGGTATCATGTACAATTTCTTATTCAAAGTAATAATAACACTACGAGGCCTATACTCATATACAACATGGCGTTTCCATAAATAAGGTTGGCCCAAAATAATATTACAAACTTCGAGAGGAGAAACATCACACAATACCTCATCTTTGAAGGGCTTGATGCCATACAACAGTCGACACTGTTGGTTGACGCAGAGATCGCTTCCTTGGCAGAGCCATCCAATGGTGTAGGGTTGCGAGTGCGGAATTGTTAGCAGGTCCAGCCGCTTGACGACCTCTATTGAGATGAGGTTCTTCTGGATATCTCTATCAATTATGAAGTGTAGCGGGGTGCCTTTTACTCACATCTGTGAATGGAAAAGGCGCTCGCCTTCTTCTAGCTCGTCTGGTTCATTAAGATGGAGCTTGGTGGTATCAATGGTGGAGCTCGGCTCTGCATCAATGATCCATCTTCCCCTTTTTGGTTCTAACTCAGAGTTAGAAATCACATCTGATTTATAGGCTTTCACTTTAGCCACCAACGACTTCTTTGAGCGACAATCAACAATGTTATGCCAAGGGCTCTTATGGAAGTAGCACCACTTCCCGGTATCCTTCTTTGTCTTTTTGGTGTCCTTATTTTGCTTGCGGCTTGGACTGGTTGTCCTGATCTGCCCATATCTTCTTTGTCCTTTGTTTTGTAGGTTGGGGCCACCCTTTCGTGGCTTTTACTGCGAGGGGTTCCCAGGCCCAAATTGTCGCATCTTTTGTTTGATCTTCTTCTCGATTTTGACGACATATCGATAGGTTACGCCCAAGGACAAGATGTCCATAAATTCCATTTCGGTATAGCTGTATCTATGTAGAGCACCGTGGTACTTGAGAACTAGATGTCTCTTTGCACCTTTGATACCCAGCTTGGTGCGCAGGGTATGGAAGATATTTGTGAAATCTTGCATTGCTTGGTCTCTTTATTTCCGCAGTGTGGTCCATTTGGTATAGAAGTCGTTGTAGCTTCCGACAGGGTAGTATTGTTCCTTAATAGAATCCATAAAGGATTCCCAGGTGGTTGTGACTGTAAATAATGAGGGTTCCTCTATTTCCTTTTGCTCACAGAAAGTTTCCCACCAATCTTTGACATGGGGAACGTCTTTGAGGAGTGCCAAAGTAATTTTTTCTCTATTTGAAAAGTTATGGACAGAAAAATACCCTTCTAGTAGATTCAACCACTTGTCTACAACATCCATGTCTATATGACCTTAAAATATAGGAATATCAAAGTTGATTTGTACCTTGAAGGGGGCGACACCTCCACTCGAGGAAGATGCGTCGCTTGTTGGTAGCCACCGAAGGATTTGTGCGAAACTATCCATCATCTCGTTCCTCTGTTGCATGAGGGATTCCTCAAGCAACATTTTGAAAGGATCTCCTATCCCGTCATATTTATTTACTCCTACCATGAGAGGTCATTTGGGCATGTGAGAGATTTAGTCCTCAAGAGAAACAAGCTCGAGACCCAATTCTTTGTACCCCGACCTCGTTGGGGACATGCATTAATATGACAAGGAGCAGACCGCTCTGATACCATTGATCCATATTTTATGAGCACAACGAAATGAATACAGATTATTAAAAGATTCTTAACACATAATGATAGAGATACAATAAAATTGGATTTCTATTCAATAAGGAAATAAGCTGAAGCTGTAAAATGCAGCGGAAAACAAGCTTGCTGGAATGGTGGCGGCTTATCTCTGAGAAGAGATTTGACGGCTGCGCTCATTCGCAAGAAGATCATTACAATGAGGCTATGAAGGCATTTTTACAATAAACAGGAATGTCAAAAACCCTAGAAATCCAAATACCTAACCCTAGGAGATGAAGTGCCAAAAGTCATGTGGGCCCCGTTTGGGTAAGTTAGTCGATCAACTTCCCGGGGTCGTAACTTTTGCATACGATATCTGTTTTAGGCACACGATAGACCATTGAAAAGGTCTATCCAAGGACTACACATTTTGTTTTGATCTAATAAATTTCATTTTCGACTGTGATGGTCTCTAAAAATGTTGTTTAGGGCCTCAAAACGGTACCGCAAGTCAGGGACCTGAAAAGTAGGAAAAAAACTGCCAAACTGGAAAACTACCAAAATGAACCAGTTGGAATAGGTGGGAGGACATCGACATCCATATGGATCAATCCTCCCCCATTAGGAATCAATGGTCTCCATTGCGTTCAGTTCCCCCATCAGATGAGGAAATGTCTGCTGAATTTGGCCTCGGGTGAGCCATTTGACTTGGTGCAGGACTTGCCCTGCTTTGACAACTCGATAAAGCTAGATCCTTTGCTATGGGGTACCCTTGATCTGTGTGTCCACAATCTGATCACTGGATTCCTGTTGCATGCAGTCAAGGTTGAGTTATGTTGGTTTCAACTGCTCTGCTATCTCTGAGGTGTCCAATAATGGTGGGAAATATGGCCGAAGGAGAGCCACGTTGAAGACTGGGTGGAGGCCAAGGAAAGGGGAAACGTTGAGTGCAAACGCATTATCACCCATAGCCTTGGTGATGGTGTATGGCCCATACCAGAGTGGGTGAAGCTTCCGATGGGTCCATGTAATGCATTCTTTCTGCAAGTGCAACCAAACTTTGTCGCCCACCTGAAACTTATGTGGCACCCGATGTTGATCATGGCACTGCTTGTACTTGGCATTGGACTTCTGTAAAATATCCTAAACCTGTTGGAGGATGTGATGGATCCTCTCAATGAACTAGGTGGCTTTGTCAGCTTCTGCTAGAGTAGGGGATGATTCAGTTGAGGTGTTCGCCAGTGGTAGTGCAACATCCACGTGCCCAATGGTTGGAATCCCAACCCCACTTGAAAAGGGCTATGGCCAGCTGAGCTATGTGGGGCTTCGTTGTAGCTATGCTGGATAGAGGGAAGACTCTCATCCCATGTGCGGGGGTGCTTGGAATTGTACATGTGCAGGATATGTATGATCATCTGATTGACGACCTCAGTTTGGCCATCTGTCTGGGGGTGGAAGGCAGTGGATTTGGTGAGCTTGGTATCCAATAGTGACCAAAGGATCGACCATAATCTGTTGAGGAACTGAATGTCTTGATCTGAGACAATGGTTTTTGGGATCCCAAAGTGTAACCAAACACGTTCAAAGAAGAGCTTGTTAGTGGCCTCTATAGTGATGTTCTTCTTCCAGGCGGCCATAATCGCCATCTTGGAAAAGCGATCAACAACCACAAAAATGCAGTCGTTATCCCTCTTGGTGGAAGGGAGGCCTAACATGTAGTCCATGGATAAGGATTCCCACGACTTGTCAATATTAGGAAGAGGGGTGTACAAGTCCTGCTTCTTAGTGGTGGGTTTGGCAATAATGCAGGTGGTGCAGGACCTGATATACTTGCCGACATCCTGTCAAAGTTTCGACCAGTAGAAATGTTTTTGCAGCACTGCCACTGTCTTTTTGATGCCAAAGTGTCCTGACAACCGACTGTAGTGAGATTCCCATATAAGCTTCGCGTGCTTGCTTGATGGAACATAGAGATGGCCCAGAAGGCACAAGAACCCGTCCTGAAGATGGAAATCAGTGACCACTAAGTTTTCTCCCAACATTTGGTAGGTGGTGGAGAAGTTAGGGCCTGTCTCATAGAGGTGGGGCCATCCAGAGGTCTCATGGCCACAAGAGTCTAGCACCGTGGTGAGTGTTGCGATTGGAGGTTGGCTGAGGCAATCAACAACTTGGTTGGTACTTCCTATTTTATACTTGATGTTGAGGTGGAACTATTGTAATTATCTGGACCACTTATGATGGTGGTCATTCTAAAATTTTCCTTGGGTCTGTATGAATTTTAGTGGCTTCTTATTAGTGTGGATGACTGTCTCCTTCCTCAGAATGTAATGTCTCCACTGGCGGCAGGCTTGCACAATGGAGTACATTTCTTTGTCGTAAGTAGGGTACTTACCGACAACATCTGATAGCATATCACTATGATACACCATGGGGTGGCCATGTTGAGTGAGAACGGTTCCCACAACATAGTCTGAAGCATCTGCCTCGATATCAAAGGTATGCTGCAGGTCCGGTAATGAAATTAATGGGGATGAGCACAAGCCCTGCTTCAATTCATCAAAGGCTTGTTGTTGGGACAGACCCCACAAAAATTTTTCCTTACCGCCACCCCTGGTTACTTGGCTGAGGGCCCTTGCGATATGAGAGAATCCCAACATGAACCTGCAATAGAAACTGGCGAGGCCCAAGAATCTACGAAGATCAGAGAGTGTGGTTGGGGCTGGCCAGTCACGGATGACCTGCATATTGGTTGGATCCATATGCACACCCTGATGATCAACGATGTAGCCTAAGTAGTGGACCCTGTTCATGTCGAAGGAGCATTTTTCCAAGTTTGTATATAGTTTGTGTTGTCGCAGGGTGTGCAGAACCTATTGAATATGCTGCAAGTGTTCCGCCCAAATCTTGTTGTAGATGAGGATGTCATCTAGATACACCACTACAAAAGTACTAGTGAAAGGTCGTAGGATATCGTCCATCATCCTCATAAAATTTTTTGGAGCATTTGTCAAACCAAAGGGCATGACCAACCAATCAAAAAGACCTTCTTTTGACTTGAAGGTAGTCTTCCATACATCTGTATGTTCTATTGGGACCTTGTGGTAGCCAGACTTCAAATCAATCTTACTGAATTATTTGGCCCCCGTGAGATGATCTAGGAGGTCATTGATTCGGGGAATCGGGTATCGGCTCTGGACTGTGATTTTATTCAGGGCTCGATAATCAATGCAGAGTCACCAGGCCCCGTCTTTTTTCTGCACCAGTACGATTGGGCTCCCACAAGGAAATGAGATGGGATGGATGTGCCCCTTTTGGAAGAGTTCTTGGATATGCCTCTTGATCTCCTCATTTTCTAATAGAGAGCGATGGTAGACCGGTCCATTGGGTAGCAGTGCACATGGGGTTAGATCGATGGGATGCTTGACCTGGAAGTGCAGAGGTACCCCGGTAGGAGAGGAGAAGACATCTGAGTGTTCTTCCACGACCTTATCCAGTTGCTTCTATTGTGTGGAGAGATCGGCCACAGAGGCCATGGATGTGGCTACGATATTTCTCTTACTCTGAGAGCGAATCATGAAGAAGACAAATTTCCTGGTCTGAGAGATGACCTTCTTGCATTGCTTGGAAGAGATCAAAGAAATAGCACTAGGAGGGACTACCTCGGGTATCCTATACAATTTCTTGTTCAAAGTAATAATAACACTACGAGGCCTAGACTCATATACAACATGGAATTTCCATAAATAAGGTTGGCCCAAAAGAACATTACAAACTTTGAGAGGAGCAACATCACACAATACCTCATCTTTGAAGGGCTTCATGCCATAAGACAGTCGACACTGTTGGCTGACGCGAAGATCACTTCCTTGGTGGAGCCATCCAATGGTGTAGGGTTGCGGGTGCGGCATTGTCAGCAGGTCCAGTTGCTTGATGACCTCTGCTGAGATGAGGTTCTTCTGGCTACCTCTATCAACGATGAAGTGTAGCGGGGTGCCTTTTACCCACATCTGTGAATGGAAAAGGCGCTCGCCTTTTTCTGGATCGTCTGGTTCATTAGCCTGGAGCTTGGTGATAGAAATGGTGGCACTCGGCTCTACGTCAATGATCCATCTTCCCCTTTCTAGTTCTAACTTATATTCAAAACCCACATATGATTCAGAGGCTTTCACTTCAGCCACTAGTGACTGCTTTGAGTGACAATTAGCAGTGTTATGCCAAGGGCTCTTATGGAAGTCGCACCACTTCTTGGTATCCTTCTTTGTCTTTCACGTGTCCTTCTTTTATTGTGGATTGGAATGGTTGTCTTGATACTACCCATATTTACTCTATTCTTTGATTTGTAGGTTGGGGCCACACTTTCCTGTCTTTTTCTCTGAGGGGTTCCCAGGTCCAAATTGTCCAATCTTTTTTTTGAGCTTCTGCTCAATTTTGACAGCATATCGATAGGTCGTGCCCAAGGATGAGATGTACATAAATTCCATTTCGGTCTAGATGTATCTATGTAGAGCACCACGGTACTTGAGCACCATATGTCACTCTGAATATTTGATACCCAGCTTGGTGTGCAGGGTATGGAATATATTTGTGAAATCTTGCACTGCTTGGTCTCTTTCTTGCCGCAGTGTGGTCCATTTGGTATACAAGTCGTCGTATCTTGCGACAGGGTATTATTTTTCCTTAATAACATCCCTTAAGGATTCCCAGGTGGCCGTGACTATAAATAATGAGGGTTCCTCTGTTTCCTTTTGCTCACAAAAAGTTTCCCACCAATCTTTGACATGGGGAACGGCTTTGAGGAGCGTAAAATTAATTTTTTCTCTATTTGAAAAGTTATGGATAGAAAAATACCCTTCTAGTAGATTCAACCACTTATCTACAACATCAGTGTCTATCTGACCTTCAAATATAGGAATATCAAAGTTGATTTGTATCTTGAAGGAGGTGGCGCCTCCGCTCGAGGAAGATGTGTTGCTTGTTGGTATCCATCGAAGGATTTGCGCGAAACTATCCATAATCTCATTCCTCTGTTGCGTGAGGGCTTCCTCAAGAAACATTTTCAAAGGATATCCTATCTCATCATATTTATTTTCTCCTGCCATGAGAGGTCGTTTGGGCGTGAGAGAGCTTTTTTCCTCAAGAGAAACAAGCTCGAGACCCAATTCTTTGTACCCCGACCTCGTTGGGGACATGCATTAAGATGACAAGGAGCAGACCGCTCTGATACCACTGATCTAGATTTTACGAGAAGATCGAAATGAATACATATTATTAAAATATGCTTAACACATAATAAAAGAGATACAGTAAAACTGGTTTTCTATTCAATAAGGAAATAAGCTGAAGGTGTAAAATGCAGTGGAAAACAATCTTGCTGGAATGGTGGCGGCTTATCTCTGAGAAGAGATGTGACGGCTGCGCTCATTCGCAAGAAGATCATTACAATGAGGCTCTAAAGGCATTTTTACAATAAACAAGAATGTCAAAAACCCTAGAAATCCAAAAACCTAACCCTAGGAGATGAAGCGCCAAAAGTCATGTGGGCCCTGTTTGGGTAAGTTAGTCGGTCAACTTCTCGGGGTCGTAACTTTTGCATACGATCTCCGTTTTAGGCACACGATATGCAAAAGGTCTATCCGAGGAATACACATTTTGGTCCAATCTAATAAAACACATATTCGACCGTGCCGATCTCTAAAAACGTTGTTTAGGGTCTCAAAACAGCCCCGCAAGTCAAGGACCTGAAATCTACGAAAAAAACTGCCAAACTAGAAAACTACCAAAATGAACCAGTTGGAATAGGTGGGAGGCCACCGAAATCCATATGGATCAATCCTCCCCCCTTAGGAAGCAATGGTATCCATTGAGTTGATTTTCCCCATCGGATGAGGAAATTTTTGCTGAATTTGGCCCCGGGTGAGCCACTTGACTTGGTGCAGGAGCTTCCCTGCTTTGACAACTCGATAAAGATAGATCCTTTGTTGTCCGGTGCCCTTTGCATGCAGTCAGTATTGAGTTATGTTGGTTTCAACTACTCCGCTATCTCTGAGGTGTCCAATAATAGTGGGAAATATGGCCGAAGGAGAGCCACGTTGAAGACTGGGTGTAGGCCAAGGAAAGGGGGAACATTGAGCGCAAAAGCATTGTCACCCACAACCTTGGTAATGGTGTATGGCCCATACCAAAGTGGGCGAAGCTTCTGGTGGGGACATGTAAGGCATTATTTCTACAAGTGCAACCAAAATTTGTTGCCCATCTTAAACTTATGTGGCACCCGGTGTTGATCTTGGCGCTGCTTGTACTTGGCATTGGACTTCTGTAAAATATCCTGAACCTATTGGTGGATGTGATGGATCCTCTCAATGAACCAGGTGGCTTTGTTAGCTTCTGGTGGAATAGGGGATGAGTCAGCCAAGGTGTTTTCCAGTGGTAGTGCAACATCCACGGGGCCCAATGGTTGGAATCCCAACCCCACCTGAAAGGGGCTGTGGCCAGTTGAGCTATGCAGGGCTCGGTTGTAGCTATGCTGGACACAGGGAAGAATCTCATCCCATGTGTGGGGGTTCTTGGAATTGTACATGCATAGAATATGTACGATCATCCGATTGAGGGCCTCGGTTTGGCCATCTATCTGCGGGTGGAAGGCAGTGGATTTGGTGAGCTTGGTATCCAAAAGTGACCAGAGGCTCGACCAGAATGTGTTGAGTAACCGACTGTCCTGATCTGAGACAATGGTTTTTGGGATCCCAAAGTGTACCCAGACACGTTCAAAGAAGAGCTTGGTAGTGGCCTCTACAGTGATGTTCTTCTTGCAGGAGACCATAATCGCCATCTTGGAAAAGCGATCAACAACCACAAAAACATAGTCGTTGTCCCTCTTGGTGCACGGGAGGCTTTACATGTAGTTCATGGATATGGATTCCCATGGCTTGTTAGTAGTAGGAAGAGGGGTGTATAGGTGTTGTTTCATAGTGGTCGGCTTGGCAACAGCATAGGCGGTGGAGGACCTGATATACTTGCCGACATCCTATCAAAGTTTCAGCCAGTAGAAATGTTTTTGCAGCACTGCCACTGTCTTTTCGACGCCAAAGTGTCCTGCCACCCAACTATAGTGAGCTTCCCAGATTAGCTTCGCACACTCGCTTGATGGAATGTAGAGATGACCCAGAAGGCACAACAACCCCTCCTGAAGATGGAAATCAATGACCACTGAGTTTGCTTACAACATTTGGTAGGTGGTGGAGAATTCAGTGTCTGTCTCATAGAGGTGGGGCCATCCAGAGGTCTCATGGCTGCAAGAGTCTATCACCGTGGTGAGTGCCATGACTGGAGGTCGTCTGAGGCAATCGGAAACTCTATTGGTACTTCTTGTTTTATACTTGTTGTTGAGGCAAAATTGCTATAAGTATGTGGACCACTTCTGATGGAGGTCATTCTGCAATTTGCCTTGGGTTTGCATGAATTGTAGTGGCTTGTGATCAATGTACGCTATCAGATGTTGTACTTAAGGACAATATCTGATAGCATCTCACTATGATACGCCATGGGGTGGCCATGTTGAGTGAGAATGGTGCCCACAACATAGTCTAAAGCATATGTCTCGATCTCAAAGGGATGTTGCAGGTCTGGTAATGAAAGTACCGGGAATGAGCACAAGCGCTGCTCATTCCACAAAATCATTGTCACCCACAGCCTTGGTGATGGTGTATGGCTCATACTAGAGTGGGTGAAGCTTCCGATGGTGCCATGTAAGGGATCCCACAAGGCGATGAGCTGGGATGGATGTGCCCCTTGTGGAGAAGTTCTTGGATACGCCTCTTGATCTCCTCGTTTTCTAACAGAGAGCGACAGTAGACTGGCCCATTGGGTAGCGGTGCACCTGGGGTCAAATCAATGGGATGATTGACCTGGTAGTGCATAGGTACCCCGGTAGGGGAGGAGAAGACATTTGAGTGTTCTTCCATGACCTTATCCACTTGCTTCTATTGTGTGGAGAGATCGACCGCAGAGGCCCTGGATGTGGCTGTGATCTTTATCTTACTCTGAGAGCGAATCACGAAGAAGACAAATTTCCCAGTCTGAGAGATGAACTTATTGCATTGCTTGGTAGAGATCAAGGAAATAGCACTAGGAGGGACTGCCTCGGGTATCATGTACAATTTCTTATTCAAATTAATAATAACACTACGAGGCCTAGACTCATATACAACATGGAATTTCCATAAATAAGGTTGGCCCAAAATAATATTACAAAATTCGAGAGGAGAAACATCACACAATACCTCGTCTTTGAAGGGCTTGATGTCATACAACAGTCGACATTGTTGGCTGACACAGAGATCGCTTCCTTGGCAGAGCCATCCAATGATGTAGGGCTGTGGGTGCGGCATTGTTAGCAGGTCCAGCCGCTTGATGACCTCTGCTGAGATGAGGTTCTTCTAGATATCTCTGTCAATGATGAAGTGTAGCAGGGTGCCTTTTACTCAGATCTGTGAATGGAAAAGGCGCTCGCCTTCTTCTGGCTCATCTGGTTCATTAGGCTGGAGATTGGTGGTATCAATGGTGGAGCTCGGCTCTGCATCAATGATCCATCTTCCCCTTTTTGGTTCTAACTCAGAGTTAGAAATCACATCTGATTTAGAGGCTTTCACTTTAGCCACCAGCGACTGCTTTGAGCGACAATCAACAGTGTTATGCCAAGGGCTCTTATGGAAGTAGCACCACTTCCCGGTATCCTTCTTTGTCTTTCTGGTGTCCTTCTTTTGCTTGCGGCTTGGACTGGTTGTCCTGATACTGCCCATATCTTCTCTGTCCTTTTTTTTGTAGGTTGGGGCAACCATTTCCTGGCTTTTACTGCGAGGGGTTCCCAGGCCCAAATTGTCGCATCTTTTGTTTGAGCTTCTGCTCGATTTTGACGGCATATTGATAGGCTGCGCCCAAGGACAAGATGTCCATAAATTCCATTTTGGTATAGATGTATCTATGTAGAGCACCATGGTACTTGAGAACTAGATGTCTCTTTGCATCTTTGATACCCAGCTTGGTGTGCAGGGTATGGAAGATATTTGTGAAATCTTGCACTGCTTGGTCTCTTTCTTGCCGCAGTGTGGTCCATTTGGTATAGAAGTCGTTGTAGCTTCCGACAGGGTAGTATTGTTCCTTAATAGAATCCCTAAAGGATTCCCAGGTGGATGTGACTGTAAATAATGAGGGTTCCTCTGTTTCCTTTTGCTCACAGAAAGTTTCCCACCAATCTTTGACATGGGGAACGTCTTTGAGGAGTGCAAAAGTAATTTTTTCTCTATTTGAAAAGTTATGGATAGAAAAATACCCTTCTAGTAGATTCAACCACTTGTCTACAACATCCGCGTCTATATGACCTTAAAATATAGGAATATCAAAGTTGATTTGTACCTTTAAGGGGGAGACACCTCCACTCGAGAAAGATGCGTCGCTTGTTGGTAGCCACTGAAGGATTTGTGCGAAACTATCCATCATCTCGTTCCTCTGTTGCATGAGGGATTCCTCAAGAGACATTTTAAAAGGATCTCCTATCCCATCATATTTATTTACTCCTACCATGAGAGGTCGTTTGGGCGTGTGAGAGCTTTTGTCCTCAAGAGAAACAAGCTCGAGACCCAATTCTTTGTACCCCGACCTCGTTGGGGACATGCATTAATATGACAAGGAGCAGACCGCTCCGATACCATTGATCCAGATTTTATGAGCACAACGAAATGAATACAGATTATTAAAAGATTCTTAACACATAATAATAGAGATACAGTAAAATTGGATTTCTATTCAATAAGGAAATAAGTTGAAGCTGTAAAATGCAGCGGAAAACAAGCTTGCTGGAATGGTGGCGGCTTATCTTTGAGAAGAGATTTGAAGGTTGCGCTCATTCGCAAGAAGATCATTACAATGAGGCTCTGAAGGCATTTTTCAATAAACAGGAATGTCAAAAACCCTAGAAATCCAAATACCTAACCCTAGGAGATGAAGTGCCAAAAGTCATGTGGGCCCCGTTTGGGTAAGTTAGTCGGTCAACTTACCGGGGTCGTAACTTTTGCATACGATATTCATTTTAGGCACACGATAGACCATTGGAAAGGTCTATCCAAGGACTACTCATTTTGTTTTGATCTAATATATTTCATTTTCGACCGTAACGGTCTCTAAAAATGTTGTTTAGGGCCTCAAAACGGTACCGCAAGTCAGGGACCTGAAAAGTAGGAAAAAACTGCCAAACTGGAAAACTGCCAAAATGAACCAATTGGAATAGGTGGGAGGACATTGACATCCATATGGATCAATCCTCCCCCATTAGGAATCAATGGTCTCCATTGCGTTCAGTTCCCCCATCAGATGAGGAAATGTCTGCTGAATTTGGCCCCGGGTGAGCCATTTGACTTGGTGCAGGACTTGCCCGTCTTTGACAACTCGATAAAGCTAGATCCTTTGCTATTAGGTACCCTTGATCTGTGTGTCCACAATATGATCATTGGATTCCTTTTGCATGCAGTCAAGGTTGAGTTATGTAGGTGTCAACTACTCTGCTATCTCTGAGGTGTCCAATAATGGTGGGAAATATGGCCGAAGGAGAGCCACGTTGAAGATTGGGTGGAGGCCAAGGAAAGGGGAAACGTTGAGTGCAAAAGCATTATCACCCATAGCCTTGGTGATGGTGTATGGTCCATACCAGAGTGGGTGAAGCTTCCGATGGGGCCACGTAATGCATTCTTTCTGCAAGTGCAACCAAACTTTGTCGCCCACCTGAAACTTATGTGGCACCCGATGTTGATCATGGCACTGCTTGTACTTGCCATTGGACTTATGTAAAATATCCTAAACCTGTTGGAAGATGTGATGGATCCTCTCAATGAACTAGGTGGCTTTGTCAGCTTCTGCTAGAGTAGGGGACGATTCAGTTGAGGTGTTCACCAGTGGTAGTGCAACATCCACTTTCCCAATGGTTGGAATCCCAACCCCACTTGAAAAGGGCTATGGCCAGCTGAGCTATGTGGGGCTTATTTGTAGCTATGCTGGATAGAGGGAAGACTCTCATCCCATGTGCGGGGGTGCTTGGAATTGTACATGTGCAGGATATGTATGATCATCCGATTGACGACCTCAGTTTGGCCATCTGTCTGGGGGTGGAAGGCAGTGGATTTGGTGAGCTTGGTATCCAATACTGACCAAAGGCACGACCATAATTTGTTGAGGAACTGAATGTCCTGATCTGAGACAATGGTTTTTGGGATCCCAAAGTGTAACCAAACACGTTCAAAGAAGAGCTTGTCAGTGGCCTCTGCAGTGATGTTCTTCTTCCAGGCGACCATAATCGCCATCTTGGAAAAATGATCAACAACCACAAAAATGCAGTTGCTATCCCTCTTGGTGGAAGGGAGGCCTGACATGTAGTCCATGGATAAGGATTCCCATTACTTGTCAATATTAGGAAGAGGGGTGTACAGGCCCTGTTTCTTAGTGGTGGGTTTGGAAATAGCGCAGGTGGTGCAGGACCTGATATACTTTCCGACATCCTATCAAAGTTTCGACCAGTAGAAATGTTTTTGCAGCACTGCCATTGTCTTTTTGATGCCAAAGTGTCATGACAACCGATTGTAGTGAGCTTCCCAGATAAGCTTCACGTGCTCGCTTGATGGAACACAGAGATGGCCCAGAAGGCACAAGAACCCGTCCTGAAGATGGAAATTAGTGACCACTGAGTTTTCTCCCAACATTTGGTAGGTGGTGGAGAAGTTAGGGACTATCTCATAGAGGTGGGGCCATCCAGAGGTCTCATGGCCGCAAGAGTCTAGCACCGTGGTGAGTGCTGCGATTGGAGGTTGGTTGAGGAAATCAACAACTCGGTTGGTACTTCCTATTTTATACTTGATGTTGAGGTGGAACTGTTGTAAGTATGTGGACCACTTATGATGGTGGTCATTCTACAATTTGCCTTGGGTCTGCATGAATTTTAGTGGCTTCTGATTAGTGTGGATGACTGTCTCCTTCCTCAGAATGTAATGTCTCCACTGGTGGCAGGCTTGCATAATGGAGTACATTTCTTTGTCGTAATTAGGGTACTTACGGACAACATATGATAGCATATCACTATGATACGCCATGGGGTGGCCATGTTGAGTGAGAACGGTTCCCACAACATAGTCTGAAGCATCTGCCTCGATCTCAAAGGTATGTTGCAGGTCCGGTAATGAAATTACTGCGGATGAGCACAAGCCCTGCTTCAATTCATCAAAGGCTTGTTGTTAGGACAGACCCCACACAAATTTTTCCTTACCGCCACCCCTGGTTACTTGGCTGAGGGCCCTTGCGATATGAGAGAATCCCAACATGAACCTGCAATAGAAACTAGCGAGGCCCAAGAATCTCCGAAGCTCAGAGAGTGTGGTTGGGGTTGGCCAGTCACGGATGACCTGCATCTTGGTTGGATCCATATGCACACCATGATGATCAACGATGTAGCCTAAGTAGTTGACCATGTTCATGTCGAAGGAGCATTTTTCCAAGTTTGCATATAGTTTGTGCTACCGCAGGGTGTGCAGAACCTGTTGAATATGCTGCAAGTGTTCCACCCAAATATTGTTGTAGATGAGGATGTCATCTAGACACACCACTACAAAATTACTGGTGAAAGGTTGTAGGATATCATCCATCATCCTCATAAAATTTGTTGGGGCATTTGTCAAACCAAAGGGCATGACCAACCAATCAAAAAGACCTTCTTTTGACTTGAAGGCAGTCTTCCATACATCTGTATGTTCTATTGGGACCTTGTGGTAGCCAGACTTCAGATCAATCTTACTGAATTATTCGGCCCCCGTGAGCTGATATAGGAGGTCATCGATTCGGGGAATCGGGTACCGGCTCTGGACTGTGATTTTATTCAGGGCTCGATAATCAATGCAAAGTCACCAGGCCCCCTCTTTTTTCTGCACCAGTACGATTGGGCTCCCACAAGGAAATGAGATGGGATGGATGTTCCCCTTTTGGAAGAGTTCTTGGATATGCCTCTTGATCTCCTCATTTTCTAATAGAGAGCGATGGTAGACCAGTCCATTGGGTAGCAGTGCACATGGGGTTAGATCGATGGGATGCTTGACCTGGAAGTGCAGAGAAACCCCGGTAGGAGAGGAGAAGACATCTGAGTGTTCTTCCATGACCTTATCCAGTTGCTTCTATTGTGTGGAGAGATTGGCCACAGAGGCCATGGATGTGGCTACGATATTTCTCTTACTCTGAGAGCGAATCATGAAGAAGACAAATTTCCTGGTCTGAGAGATGACCTTCCTGCATTGCTTGGCAGAGATCAAGGAAATAGCACTAGGAGGGGCTACCTCGGGTATCCTGTACAATTTCTTGTTCAAAGTAATAATAAAACTATGAGGCCTAGACTCATATACAACATGGAATTTCCATAAATAAGGTTGGCCCAAAAGAACATTACAAACTTTGAGAGGACCAACATCACACAATACCTCATCTTTGAAGGGCTTCATGCCATACGACAGTCGACACTGTTGGCTGATGCGAAGATCGCTTCCTTGGTGGAGCCATCCAATGGTGTAGGGCTGCGGGTGCGGCGTTGTCAGCAGGTCCAGTTGCTTGATGACATCTATTGAGATGAGGTTCTTCTGGCTACTTCTATCAACGATGAAGTGCAGCGGGGTGCCTTTTACCCACATCTATGAATGGAAAAGGCGCTCGCTTTTTTCTGGCTCGTCTGGTTCATTAGCCTGGAGCCTGGTGATAGCAATAGTGGCACTCAGCTCTGCGTCAATGATCCATCTTCCTCTTTATAGTTCTGACTTAGAGTCAGAACCCACATATGATTCAGAGGCTTTCACTTCAGCCACCAGTGACTGCTTTGAGTGACAATCAACAGTGTTATGCCAAGGGCTCTTATGGAAGTCGCACCACTTCTTGGTATCCTTCTTTGTCTTTCCCATGTCCTTCTTTTCTTGTGGATTGGAATGGTTGTCCTGATACTAACCATATTTACTCTATTATTTTATTTGTAGGTTGGGGCCACCCTTTCTTGGATTTTTCTCTGAGGGGTTCCCAGGTCCAAATTGTCGCATCGTTTGTTTGAGCTTCTGCTCGATTTTGACAGCATATCGATAGGTCGTGCCCAAGGATGAGATGTCCATAAATTCCATTTCGGTCTAGATGTATCTATGTAGAGCACCATGGTACTTGAGCACCATATGTCACTCTGAATCTTTGATACCCAGCTTGGTGCACAGGGTATGGAATATATTTGTGAAATCTTGCACTGCTTGGTCTCTTTCTTGCCGCAGTGTGGTCCATTTGGTATACAAGTCATCATAGCTTCTGACAGGGTAGTATTGTTCCTTAATAGCATCCCTGAAGGATTCCCAGGTGGCCGTGACTATAAATAATCAGGGTTCCTTTGTTTCCTTTTTCTCACAGAAAGTTCCCCACCAATCTTTGACATGGGGAACGGCTTTGAGGAGCGCAAAATTAATTTTTTCTCTATTTGAAAAGTTATGGATAGAAAAATACCCTTCTAGTAGATTCAACCACTTATCTACAGCATCAATGTCTATCTGACCTTCAAATATGGGAATATCGAAGTTGATTTGTATCTTGAAGAGGGCGGCGCCTCCGCTCGAGGAAGATGTGTCGCTTGTTGGTATCCATCGAAGGATTTGCGCGAAACTATCCATAATCTCATTCCTCTGTTGCGTGAGGGCTTCCTCAAGAAACATTTTCAAAGGATCTCCTATCCCATCATATTTATTTTCTCCTGCCATGAGAGGTCGTTTGGGCGTGCGAGAGGTTTTTTCCTCAAGAGAAACAAGCTCGAGACCCAATTCTTTGTACCCCGACCTCGTTGGGGACATGCATTAAGATGACAAGGAGAAGACCGCTCTGATACCACTGATCTAGATTTTATGAGAATATCGAAATGAATACATATTATTAAAATATGCTTAACACATAATAAAAGAGATACAGTAAAACTGGTTTTCTATTCAATAAGGAAATAAGTTGAAGGTGTAAAATGCAGTGGAAAACAATCTTGTTGGAATGGTGGCAGCTTATCTCTGAGAAGAGATGTGATGGCTGCGCTCATTCACAAGAAGATCATTACAATGAGGCTCTGAAGGCATTTTTACAATAAACAAGAATGTAAAAAACCCTATAAATCCAAAAACCTAACCCTAGGAGATGAAGCGCCAAAAGTCATGTGGGCCCTGTTTGGGTAAGTTAGTCGGACAACTTCTCGGGGTCGTAACTTTTGCATACGATCTCCGTTTTAGGCGCACGATAGCCCGTTGGAAAGGTCTATCCGAGGAATACACATTTTGGTCCAATCTAATAAAACACATATTCGACCGTGCCGATCTCTAAAAATATTGTTTAGGGTCTCAAAATAGCCCCGCAAGTCAAGGACCTGAAATCTAGTAAAAAAACTGCCAAACTAGAAAACTACCAAAATGAACCAGTTGGAATAGGTGGGAGGCCACCGAAATCCATATGGATCAATCCTCCCCCCTTAGGAAGTAATGGTATCCATTGCATTGAGTTTCCCCATCGGATGAGAAAATTTCTGCTGAATTTGGCCCCGGGTGAGCCACTTGACTTGGTGCAGGAGCTGCCCTGCTTTGACAACTCGATAAAGCTAGATCCTTTGCTATCGGGTGCCCTTTGCATGAATTCATTGTTGAGTTATGTTGGTTTCAATTGCTCCACTATCTCTGAGGTGTCCAATAATGGTGGGAAATATGGCCGAAGGAGAGCCACGTTGAAGACTGGGTGCAGGCCAAGGAAAGGGGGAACATTGAGTGCAAAAGCATTGTCACCCACAACCTTGGTAATGGTGTATGGCCCATACCGGAGTGGGCGAAGCTTCCGGTGGGGACATGTAAGGAATTATTTCTACAAGTGCAACCAAAATTTGTTGCCCATCTTAAACTTATGTGGCACCCGGTGTTGATCATGGCGCTGCTTGTACTTGGCATTGGACTTCTATAAAATATCCTGAACCTATTGGTTGATGTGATGGATCCTCTCAATGAACCAGGTGGCTTTGTTAGATTCTGGTGGAATAGGGGATGAGTCAGCCAAGGTGTTCGCCAGTGGTAGTGCAACATCCACGGGGCCCAATGGTTGGAATCCCAACCCCACCTGAAAGGGGTTGTGGCCAGTTGAGCTATGTAGGGCTCGGTTGTAGCTATGCTGGACACAGGGAAGAATCTCATCCCATGTGTGGGGGTTATTGGAATTGTACATGCGTAGAATATGTATGATCATCTGATTGAGGGCCTCAGTTTGGCCATCTATCTGGGGGTGGAAGGCAGTGGATTTGGTGAGCTTGGTATCCAAAAGTGACCAGAGGCTCGACCAGAATGTGTTGAGTAACCGACTGTCCTAATCTGAGACAATGGTTTTTGGGATCCCAAAGTGTACCCAGACGTGTTCAAATAAGAGCTTGGTAGTGGCCTCTACAGTGATGTTCTTCTTGCAGGCAACCATAATCGCCATCTTGGAAAAGCGATCAACAACCACAAAAACACAGTCGTTGTCCCTCTTGGTGGACGGGAGGCTTTACATGTAGTTCATGGATATGGATTCCCATGGCTTGTCAGTAGTAGGAAGAGGGGTGTATAGGTGTTGTTTCATAGTGGTCGGCTTGGCAACAGCACAGGCGGTGCAGGACCTGATATACTCGCTGACATCTTGTCGAAGTTTCGGCCAGTAGAAATGTTTTTACAGAAATGCCACTGTCTTTTCGACGCCAAAGTGTCCTGCCACCCAACTATAGTGAGCTTCCCAGATTAGCTTCGCACACTCGCTTGATGGAATGTAGAGATGGCCCAGAAGGCACAACAACCCCTCCTGAAGATGGAAATCAATGACCACTGAGTTTGCTTACAACATTTGGTAGGTGGTGGAGAAGTCAGTGTCTGTCTCATAGAGGTGGGGCCATACAGAGGTCTCATGGCTACAAGAGTCTATCACCGTGGTGAGTGCCATGACTGAAGGTCGGCTGAGGCAATCGGAAACTCAGTTGGTACCTCTTGTTTTATACTTGTTGTTGAGGCAAAATTGCTATAAGTATGTGGACCACTTCTGATGGAGGTCATTCTGCAATTTGCCTTGCGTTTGCATGAATTGTAGTGGCTTGTGATCAGTGTACGCTATCAGATGTTGTACTTATGAACAACATCTGATAGCATCTCACTATGATATGCCATGGGGTGGCCATGTTGAGTGAGAACGGTGCCCACAACATAGTCTGAAGCATCTGTCTCGATCTCAAAGGGATGTTGTAGGTCTGGTAATGAAAGTACCGGGAATGAGCACAAGCGCTGCTTCAATTCATCGAAGGCTTGTTGTTGGGATAGGCCCCACACAAATTTTTCACCCTTGGTTACTTGGCTGAGGGCCCGTGCGATATGAGAGAATCCCAACTCGAACTTGCGATAGAAATTGGCGAGGCCCAAGAAGCTCTGAAGCTTAGAGAGTGTGGTTGGGGCTGGCCAGTCACAGATGACTTGGATCTTGGCTGGATCCACATGCACACCATGATGATCAATGATGTAGCCTAAGTAGTGGACCCTGTCCATGCCAAAGGAGCATATTTGCAAGTTTTCATATAGTTTTTGTTGTCGCAGGGTGTGCAAAACTTGTTGAATATGCTGCAAGTGTTGTTCCCAAGTCTTGTTGTAGATGAGGATGTCATCCAGATACACCACTACAAAAGTACTGGTGAAAGGTCACAGGATATCATCCATCATCCTCATAAAAGTTTCTAGAGCATTTGTCAAACCAAAGGGCATGACCAACCATTCAAAAAGACCTTCTTTTGACTTGAAGGCAGGCTTCCATACATCTATATGTTCTATTGGGACCTGGTGGTAGCCAAACTTCAGATAAATCTTACTGAAGTATTTGGCCCCCATGATCTGATCAAGGAGGTCATCAATTCAAGGAATCGGGTACAATCTCCCGACTGTGATTTTATTCAGGGCCAGGTAATCAATTCAGAGTCGCCAAGTCCCATCTTTCTTCTGCATCAGTACGATTGAGCTCGCACTAGGCGATGAGCTGGGACGGATGCGCCCCTTGTGGGGAATTTCTTGGATATGCCTCTTGATCTCCTCATTTTCTAACAGAGAGCGACGGTAGACCGGCCCATTGGGTAGCGGTGCACCTGGGGTCAGATCAATGGGATGCTTGACCTAGAAGTGTAGAGGTACCCTAGTAGGAGAGGATAAGACATCTGAGTGTTTTTCCACAACCTTATCCACTAGATTTTGTTGTGTGGAGAGATCATTCGTAGAGTCCCTGGATGTGGCTGCGATATTTCCCTTACTCTGAGAGAAAATCATGAAGAAGACAAATTTCCCAGTCTGAGAGATGACCTTCCTGCATTGCTTGGTAGAGATCAAGGAAATAGCACTAGGAGGGACTGCCTCAGGTATCCTGTACAATTTCTTGTTCAAAGTAATAATAACACTAAGAGGCCTAGAATCATATACAACATGGCATTTCCATAAATAAGGTTGGCCCAAAATAACATTACAAACTTCGAGAGGAGCAACATCACACAATACCTTGTCTTTGAAGGGCTTGATGCCATACAACAGTCGACATTGTTGGCTGATGCGGAGATCGCTTCCTTGGTGGAGCCATCCAATGGTGTAGGGCGTGTGGCATTCTCAGAAGGTCTAGCTACTTGAAAACCTCTGCTGAGATGAGGTTCTTCTAGCTACCTCTATCAATGATGAAGTGTAGTGGGGTGCCTTTTACCCATATCTTTGAATGGAAAAGGCGATCGCCTTCTTCTAGCTCGTCTGGTTCATTAGGCTGGAGCTTGGTGGTAGCAATGGTGGCACTCGACTCTGCATCAATGATCCATCTTACCCTTTTTGGTTCTAACTAAGATTCAAAACCCACATCTGATTCAGAGGCTTTCACTTCAGCCACCAGCAACTGCTTTGAGTGATAATCAACAGTGTTATGCCAAGGGCTCTTAGGGAAGTCGCACCACTTCTCGATATCCTTCTTTATCTTTTCGGTGTCCTTCTTTTCTTGCAGCTTGGACTGGTTGTCTTGATACTGCTCATCTTTGCGCTGTCCTTTGTTCTGTAGGTTGGGGCCACCCTTTCCTGGCTTTTGCTGCGAGGGGTTCCCAGGCCCAAATTGTCGCATCTTTTGTTTGAGCTTCTGCTCGATTTTGACAGCATATTGATAGGTCGTGCCCAAGGATCAGATGTCAATAAATTCCATTTTGGTCTAGATGTATCTATGAAGAGCACCGTGGTACTTGAGCACCAAATGTCTCTCTGAATCTTTGATACCTAGCTTGGTGCGCAGGGTATGGAAGATATTTGTGAAATATTGCACTGCTTGGTCTCTTTCTTTCCGCAGTGTGGTCCATTTGGTATACAAGTCGTCATAGCTTCCGACATGGTAGTAATGTTTCTTAATAGCATCCCTAAAGGATTCCCAGGTGGTCGTGACTGTAAATAATGAGGGTTCCTCTGTTTCATTTTGCTCACAGAAAGTTTCCCACCAATATTTGACATGGGGAATGACTTTGAGGAGCGCAAAAGTAATTTTTTCTCTATTTGAAAATTTATGGATAGAAAAATACCCTTCTAGTAGATTCAACCCCTTGTCTATAGCATCTGCATCTATATGACCTTCAAATATAGGAATATCAAAGTTGATTTGTACCTTGAAGGGGGTGGCGCCTCCACTTGAGGAAGATGCGTTGCTTGTTGGTTGCCACCAAAGGATTTGCGCGAAACTGTCCATCATCTCGTTCCTCTATTGCATGAGGGCTTCCTCAAGAATTTTTTTGAAAGGATCTCCTGTCCCATCATCTTTGTTTTCTCCTGCCATGAGAGGTCGTTTGGGCATGTGAGAGCTTTTGTCCTCAAGAGAAACAAGCTCGAGACCCAATTCTTTGTACCCCGACCTCATTGGGGACATGCATTAAGATGGCAAGGAGCAGACCGCTCTGATACCACTGATCCAAATTTTATGAGCAGAATAAAATGAATATAGATTTTTAAAATATGCTTAACACATAATAATAGAGATACAGTAAAACTGGTTTTCTATTCAATAAGGAAATAAGATGAAGCTATAAAATGCAGCGGAAAACAAGCTTGTTGGAATGGTGGCAGCTTATCTCTCAGAAGAGATGTGACAGTTGTTCTCATTCGCAAGAAGATCATTACAATGAGGATCTGAAGGCATTTTTACAATAAATAGGAATGTCAAAAACCCTAGAAATTCAAAAACCTAACCCTAGGATATGAAGCGCCAAAAGTCATGTGGGCCCCGTTTGGGTAAGTTAGTTGGTCAACTTCCCGGTGTCGTAACTTTTGCATACGATCTCCATTTTAGGTGCACGATAGTCCGTTGGAAAGGTCTATATGAGGAATAAACATTTTGGTCTGATGTAATAAAGGGAATTTTCGACTGTGTCGGTCTCTAAAAATGTTGTTTATTGCCTCAAAATGGCCCCGCAAGTGAGGGACCCAAAAACTAGGAAAAAAACTGCCAAACTAGAAAAATGCCAAAATGAACCAGTTGGAATAGGTGGGAGGCCACCAAAATCCATATGGATCAATCCTCCCCCCTTAGGAAGAAATGCTCTCCATTGCGTTGAGTTCCCCCATCAGATGAGGAAATTTCTGCTGAATTTGGCCCCGAGTGAGCCACTTGACTTGGTGCAGGAGATGACCTACTTTGACAACTCAATAAAGTTGGATCCTTTACTGTCGAGTGCCCTTGATCTGTGTGTCCACAATATGATCATTGGATGCTTGTTGCATGCATTCAGGGTTGATTTATGTTGGTGTTAACTGCTTTGCTATCTCTGAGGTGTCCAATAATGGTGGGAAATATGGCCGAAGGAGAGCCACGTTGAAGACAGGGTGCAGGCCAAGGAAAGGGGGAACGTTGAGTGCAAAAGAATTGTCACCCACAGCCTTGGTGATGGTGTATGGCCCATACTGTAGTGGGCGAAGATTCTTATGGGGCCATGTAAGGCTTTCTTTCTGCAAGTGCAACCAAACTTTGTCGCCCACCTGAAACTTATGTGGCACCCGGTGTTGATCATGGCGCTTCTTGTACTTTGCATTCGACTTCTGTAAAATATCCTGAACCTGTTGGAGGATGTGATGGATCCTCTCAATGAACCGGGTGGCTTTGTTAGCTTCTGGTGGAGCAAGGGACGAGTTGTCCGAGGTGTTCACCACTGGTAGTGAAACATCCATGGGGCCCAATGGTTGGAATCCCAACCCCACCTGAAAGGGGTTGTGACCAGTTGATCTATGCAGGGCTCGGTTGTAGCTATGTTGGACATAGGGAAGACTCTCATCCCATGTGTGGGGGTGCTTGGAATTGTACATGTGTAGGATATGTATGATCATCCGATTGATGACCTTGGTTTGGCCATCTGTCTGGGGGTGGAAAGTAGTGGATTTGGTGAGCTTGGTATCCAACAGTGACCAGAGGCTCGACTAGAATGTGCTAAGGAACCGACTGTCCCGATCTGAGACAATGTTTTTTTGGATTGCAAAGTGTACTCAGACGTGTTCAAAGAAGAGCTTGGCCGTGGCCTCTGCAATGATGTTCTTCTTGCAGGCGGCCATAATTGCCATCTTGGAAAAGCGATCAACAACCACAAAAATACAATTGTTGTCCCTCTTGGTGGACGGGAGGCCTGACATGTAGTCCATGGATATGGATTCCCATAGCTTGTCAGTAGTAGGAAGAGGGGTGTATAGGCCCTGTTTCTTAGTGGTTGGTTTGGCAACAATGTAGACGGTGAAGGACCTGATATACTTGTCGACATCCTGTCAAAGTTTCAGCCAGTAGAAATGTTTTTGTAGCACTGGCACTATCTTTTCAATGCCAAAGTGTCCTGCCACCCGACTGTAGTGAGATTCCCAGATTAGCTTCACGAGCTCTCTTGATGGAACACAAAGATGGCCCAAAGGGCACAACAACCTGTCCTGAAGATGGAAATCAACGACCACTGAGTTTGCTCCCAACATTTGGTAGGTGGTCGAGAAGTTAGGGTTTTCTCATAGAGGTGGGGCCATCCAGAGGTCTCATGGCCGCAAGAGTCTAGCACCATGGTGAGTGCCGCGACTGGAGGTCGGTTGAGGCAATCGACAACTTGGTTGGTACTTCCTATTTTATAATTGATGTTGAGGTGGAACTGTTGTAAGTATGTTGACCACTTCTGATGGTGGTCATTCTGCAATTTTCATTGGGTCTGCATGAATTGTAGTGGCTTGTGATCAATGTGGATGACTATCTCCTTCCCCAGAATGTAATGTCTCCACTGGTGACAAGCTTGCACAATGGAGTACATTTCTTTGTTGTAAGTAGGGTACTTACAGACAACATCTGATAGTGTCTCACTATGATATGCCACGAGGTGGCCATGTTGAGTGAGAACGACACCCACAGCATAGTCTGAAGCATTTGTCTCGATCTCAAAGGGATGTTGTAGGTCAGGTAATGAAATTACCAGGGATGAGCACAATCACTACTTCAATTCATCGAAGGCTTGTTGTTGCGGCAGGCCCCACAAAAATTTTTCCTTACCGCCACCCCTGGTTACTTGGATGAGGGCCTATGTGATATGAGAGAATCCCAACACAAACCTGCGATAGAAATTGGTGAGGCCCAAGAAGCTCTGAAGCTTACAGAGTGTGGTTGGGGCTAGCCAGTCACAGATGACCTGGATCTTGGCTGGATCCACATGCACACCATGATGATCAATGATGTAGCCTAAGTAGTGGACCCTGTCCATGATGAAGGATCATTTTTCCAAGTTTGCATATAGTTTGTGCTGCCATAAGTTGTGCAGAACCTGCTGAATATGCTGCAAGTGTTCCGTCCAAGTCTTGTTGTATATGAGGATGTCATCCAGATACAGAACTACAAAATTACTGGTGAAAGGTCGTAAGATATCGTCCATCACCCTCATAAAAGTTGTTGGAGCATTTCTCAAACCAAAGGGCATGACCAAGCATTCAAAAAGACCTTCTTTTGACTTGAAGGTGGTCTTCCATACTGTAACACCCTGTTTCCCCCAGTCTGTAAAAATAACTATACTGGCCAAGTATTGTAGCAAACTCAGAAATGTGAATGTGTGATGTGAATGGACCTTGTGAAAAAGGTCGATGAATGTAAATAATATTATGAATATATATATTGTAGGATTGTTGAGAGGGGGGGGGTTTGTGCTGAAAAAGAGACCACGATGGCTGAAGAAAGGTGGTGGAAGGCACCTGATATGGTGGCGTTAAATTCCACCGAAACCAATACCATATTTGGACTTCACTGGCCCGGAGAGCCAAGAGCGGCTCGCTGGCCCCAAATTAAATGAATCGCCAGGTTGGTAGGTAAATGGATCCTCATGAGTAATGAGGGATGGGGGAGAGATGCCCATCCATAGAGTCCTCAGACCTGACCACCGTGAGGAAGATCATGCCACACACAACCTTGCCGAAAAGAGAAAAGGCAGGAAGAGTGTGCGATGAGGAGGGCAGACGCGAGGGAAGGAAAAAAAAGAGGAAAAGAACTCTAGAAAATACAGAGTGAGTGATAGCGGAGAAGAAGGAGAGTAACCTTCATTCTCGGTCACTGGTGAACAAAGACTCAGTCTCACAGCATCGTGGTCTTAGCTCGGGGGTGGCTAGTGGTAAATCCATTTGGAGTTGCTAAGCCTACAGTTGGGTGGAAACGAGCACCCCTCTCAGCAGTTGCATCACCTCTGGTGTTTTTCTGATAAGTGTTATATCTTGTATCTTGAAATTTATATGCTGACATGTATGCTCATAGTCTGTGCAATTTATGAATGGTTAGAGTATAAGACTGTCTGTGTGGTGTTTTGATTAGAAATGGTGGTTGCATGCTTTTATTGGAAGGACAACGTATGGCTTATGTTTATAGATAGATTTATATATACGTATATTGAACTAATTCGGAATTCAAGTCTGCTTTCGAGAAATCTATGCCCTTATTCGTCTCTAGGAATACCTGGAATAGATCTCTTCATAGAGATACCTTCTCTGGAAAGCTTACCAAGAACCTGAAAGAGGATTTGGTGGCGCAAGTCTTAGCCATCCTGTGCGAGGAAGAATGGTCCTCGTAGATCCCAACATTTTGGCATTTCAGTACCCGAAGTACCCAAGGGAGAGTCCCCTTACACTCGCAAGTCCCAAAACCCTGACTTGCAAAATCCTGAATTATTAGCGTGGGGGTAAATTAAGAGTTTTCAGAGTTTCGACACCCAGAGTATCTAGGTGCGAGTTTTCTTGTACTCGTGAGTCCTGAAACCCCGATTTATGAAATCTCGAAATGGCAGCGTGTGGTTAAGTATCGATCGACGGATGAGATCCTGTCTGAAGATCTGAGGTCAGTCACGACCATTAGATTGGAGGAATAAATGAGGGCGTTAATGCCTCAAACCCTTTCCTTTTTATCTTCATAAGTAGCAAAGAAATCGAGACCATAGATCCCCAAGGTTCGTGGGAGTATCTAGACTGTCCTTTTATAAGGGCACGTGGCGGTTAGTAAGTGTTTTGATGTTTCGACACTCGAGTAATCAAAGGGAAAGATCCCTGGTCATCGCGAGTCGCGAAATCCAGACAACCGAAACCTCGAAATAGTTTAAAGTGTGGATCTGTGGTCAGTCATGACTGTTAGATTGGAGGAAGAAACGAGGGCGTTAAATGCCTCAACCTCTTTCTTTTATATTCATGAGTAGCGGAGGAATTAGGACCGTAGATCCCAAGATCCATGGAAGTTACTTGGACCGTCCATTTGTAGAGGACACGTGGCTGTCGGTCGGCGTTTTGGCACCCGAGAGACCAAAGGGAAAGAACCCTTGTCTTCGCAAACTACGAAATCCCATTAAACGAAACCCTGAATTGGTTTAAGTGTGAATAAGTTTGAGAAATCCAGGATTTGATCGTGACCGTTGATCATGCTGAAAAGATCATAACGGTTGATCGTGGGTAAGGATCGCAGCCATCCATCGGAGAGACACATGGCTACCGGTCGGCATTTCAGCGTTTTGGCACTCGGGAAACCAAAGGGAAAGAACCCTTGTCTTCGCAAGTCGGGAAATCTCGGTACCCAAAACCTTGATGCACTCTGTGGCAGAAAGGAGGAGTCCTAAAAGGATCTAGATCGTCCATCGGAGGAGACGCGTGGTGAGCGGTCAGAGTTGGGGGAAAGCTCTGAAATCCTATGGACCATTGGATCCAAATCCTCTAGGATCGTTGATCTCCTACATGAATCCCCATATCGAGATTCAGGGATTGGAGTGACAAGAGTTTTGGATTCATTGCATTGTGAACTCTCGGTTCACGAAATTTCGAAAAGATTCTAACCATTGGATCGAAGACATTGAGAGCCGTTGGATCTCATACAAGAACTCGAGTATCGGGTTTCGGGGTTTTAAGAGTCAAAATACTTGACTCTCTTGCATTTCGAACTCCCAATTTCTGAAATCCCGATACAGCTAAGACCGTCAGATCAGGGGAGGCTTATAGTCGTTGATCTCCCTTTGGAGGGGAACTTCATAGATTACAGAGTTTCGGGGATTCGAAAGGGAGAGGAAGAGACATCGCATCGTGATTCCCCGAATCGCGAAAAGCCGGTAAGTGCTTTGTCGATTTAGTGTGTGGTCACAGAACAGGGTCACATGGACAAGACCCAAGTGGGGAGCTTGTCACTCGCCAGCCCTTTTGGGGTTCGACATTTAAGCATTTCGGGGTTTGCAGAGTTGAAAGACTCGACTCGCTTATATCATTGAGTCGCGAAATGCGAAAAGGCACCTAGTTGTTTGGCCGGTGGTCATAACCGACGATCACATGAAGGTGGAAAATGGAAGAGCTAGCCTGCGCTAAGCCCCCGTAGGACTTTGGGGATTTTGTCCCTTGATAAAAGGTGAAAAATTTATTATGTCATAGTGGGTTTGTTACAAATTGGTATTAGAGCATTGATACAACACTTGGCCTGCTTGGGCTCATGAACGAGTTGTGTAGAAGCTCCATTCGAACACTCCTAAAAGGAGTGACCCCCTGTCTTAGCCTTCTTAATCAAAAGATGAAGCTAAGAATGAAAAACCCCTATTGTGTGTGTGTACATGTGAAAATATGAATTATGTATTGGTTATAAATAAATATAAATATTGACTAACAACCAGTGTTTTTCCTTTTGCACACAAGCGGAAGATCAACCACGGGAAATTATCAACGCATAGTATGGTGACTCACCATGAAGTGGGGGAGAGATCCAAGAATAGAGACGAAGAGTCTGACGAAAGGAGGGAAGTAGGGACCCCTCCAGATCTAGCCGAGACTGTGAGGAGTCTCATGGTCGAATTACAAAGCTGCAAGGCTGACAATGAAAGGATGATGAAAGAACAAGAAAAGAAAACATAAATTAACGCAGTTTTACTGTAGAGTTTATCTGATATACAAAGACAAATGCAACATGAACCTAAAACTCAGAAACAGGGCCATATCAGTGGCCACACTGAGAGAAGCACCTCGAAAAAGGTCCACCCTAGAGGTAAAGGACAAGCGGCGGATGATTCCTCTGAGAAGGAAGCGGGCGATTCAGAGGGCTCTTCTAGTAGCAGAACCAGTTCCTATTCTCGAAGGAAAAAGAAGAAGAAAAAGTCTTCCAAAGGTCATAAATTTGAAGAATTCAGAAAAGCCAAACCACCCTCCTTCGATGGTGAAATAAAGAAGGGAGAGGAAGTAGAGGCCTAGCGACTTGGACTAAAGAAGTATTTCAGAGTCCATGACTTTTCAAAAAATATGAAGGCCCAAGTGGCCACCTTAAACTTGAAAGGAAAGGCTTCTATTTGGTGGGAAGACCTTAAGAATGTGAAAGGGGTTAGTGAAGAGGACCTGTCTTGGGAACGGTTTGAGAAATACTTCCGGAAGAAGTATCTGTCGAAAAAATATTTCGACGAAAAGACTAAAGAGTTTTATGAACTCAAACTGGGACAACTCACTATAGAAGAATATGTCAACAAATTCCTCGATTTGTTGAGGTATGTACCCTATATCAAGGCGAAAAAGGGAAAAGTGCAACGCTTCATCAGTGGACTACCTAAGGACTATCGGAATAGAATTGAATTTGATGAGCCAAAGACTCTAGAAGGCACTATTCGAAAGGCAACCTATTGTCATGAACAGTTTGGGCATTTAGCAGAACCTCGCGAAGGATGGAAATAGAAGAATAGTTCAAGATTTCAGAAAAAAGGGGATTAAATCCCCAGGATTTAAGAACTATAAGAAGAACCCAAGAATGAGCTTCCCATCCCGGAGTATGCACCAGCAAAATTTTCCCTCCTTGAGTGGAAATAAAACTTCTGGACCCATATCAGTGAAGATTGATAACCCAAAGAGAGAACCTTTGAAATGTTGGGGTTGCGGGGAAGAACATCTATTGAGAGACTGTCCACACCGACAATAGAATAGTCACAGGATTTATAACATCCAGGAAGCTACTACCGTCAATGATGTGGCCAGGAGTGTGCTGCAAATTTATGCAGCCTGGATAATAACCAAGCTGACCACCAAGATTTTGTGGTGGAAATAGAAGGTATGATTTCCAACCATCTAGTGTCTGTTTTGATTGACCCTAGTTCAAATTTGAGTTATATAGCCCCTAAAGTTGTTGATAAGTGTAAACTACAGCCACAAAAACATACCAAGCCATGGTTGGTATAGTTAGCCACTGGCACCAAAAGAAGGGTAACAGAGGTTATACTAGCCTGGAAATTGATGTTGGGTATATTCCCCCCAAGAAACCCTTAACTTATTACCCCTAGGATCATATGATCTGTTGATTGGTATGGACTGGCTAGCTGCCCATAAAGCCAGAATGGACTGTTACCATAAAACCTTAGAATGTGTAAGTAAAGAAGGGAAAAAGATAACCCTTCAAGGGATCCGAAAACCTATCTCAGTAAGACAAATATCAGCTTTGCAAATGAGAAAGTATTGCCGAAAGGGATGTTCCCTATATGCAATACAGGTGTTGAAAACAATCGAAGGTGACAAACCAAGCCTTGACGATCACCCTATCCTAAGAGAATATGGAGATGTATTTCTGGAAGAGGTACCAGGTCTACCTCTGAGAAGGGACATAGACTTCTTGATATAACTTGCACCGGGAGCGGTGCCGATGTCTAGGACACCCTACCAGATGAGCACACTCGAGTTAATTCAACTCAAGTTGCAATTACAAGAAATGATGGATAAAGGCTATATTCGACCCAGCGTGTCTCCATGGGGAGCACTAGTCCTATTCGTGAAAAAGAAGGACGGTACCCTTAGACTGTGTATAGATTATAGGCAACTCAATAAGGTAACTATAAAGAACAAGTACCCCTTGCCCCAATGACTTGTTCGATCAATTGGGAGGTGTGTCTATTTTCTCAAAGATTGATTTGAGGTCGGGATACCATCAAGTCCAAATCAAGGGTGAAGACATCCATAAAACTACCTTCCGGACGAGGTATGGTCACTATGAGTTCGTGGTAGTGCCATTTGGGTTGACCAATGCCCTTGCCACTTTTATGTGCTTGATGAACAATGTACTCAGCGAATTCCTAGACAAATTTGTTCTTATTTTTATTGATGATATATTAATTTACTCCAAGAATAGAAAAGAGCATGAAGAGCATCTTGGACTTGTGTTGTAAGTGCTAAGAGAACATCATCTCTATGCCAAATTCAGCAAATGTGAATTCTTCCAGAAGAAAATACATTACTTAGGCCATGTTCTATCTGAAGAAGGAGTAGCAGTAGACCCTGACAAAATCAGGTCTATCATGGAATGGCCTACCCCAAAGGATGGTTCAGATATTAGATCCTTTATGGGATTAGTAGGATACTATAGGATATTTATAAAAGGATTCTCCAAGATTGGTTGTCCAATCACTGCCCTCCAGAAGAAGGGGACAAAATTCATGTGTTCAAATAAATGTGAAGAAATATTTCAAACCTTGAAACATCTAGTGACCCATGCACCCGTGTTGAAGATCGCCAATCCCGAAGTCGACTTCCTCGTGTGCACAGATGCCTGTAAGGAAGGGCTCGGAGGAGTCCTTATGTAGGGAGGAAGTGTGATCTTCTATGAATCCCAAAAATTGAATGAGCACGAAGTCAACTATGTGACCCATGATCTAGAGCTGGCTGCCATAATGCATGCCTTGAAAATGTGGAAGCATTACCTCCTAGGAAGAAAATTTGTACTTATGATAGATCACTGTGGATTGCGATATCTATTTAATCAACCAAAGCTCAATGCTAGACAAGCTAGGTGGATGGCCCTCAACGATTTTGATTTCAAGATCAAACACATTAAAGGAAAGGAAAATAGGGTGGTCGATGCCCTTAGCAGAAGTATGAAAACAATTCACCTGTCAACGATGAGCACCTGTGAGACGGATGTCAAAGAAAGAGTTAGAAATGCACAAGAAACATATCCCTTCGTCCAAACCGTGACCATGTACCTACAACATGAACCCGCCGGAGTAAAATATGAAGGCTACCAGATGACCGAAGGAGGTCTGCTCACTTACAGAAGTAGATTTTATATTCTAGATTGTGACGACTTGAAGAGGTTCATACTAGATGAACTACATAAAAGACCCTATTTTGGTCATCTAGGATACCAGAAGATGATCACGGCCACTAGGAAACAATTTTATTGGCCTAGAATGAAGAAATACATAGCTGAGTACTTGGCCAAATGCATAGAGTGCCAACAGGTTAAAGCAGAACACCGACACCTAGTAGGGTTATTGCAACCTTTACCAATCCCAAAATGGAAATGGGAAACTATCTCCATGGATTTCATCACTGGATTACCAACATCGACCAAACAGAATGATGCCATTATGGTAGTGGTGGATAAATTGAGCAAGTCTGCTCATTTCATCCCTGTCAAATCAACTTGCAAAGCAATCGATATCACCCAGGTATTCATGAAGGAGATATTCAAACTGTATGGTATGCCGAAAGAGATCGTGTCTGACAGAGACACGAAATTTACTTATAACTTTTGGAAATCACTGATGGATGGTTTAGAGACCAAATTGTTGTTTAGCACCGCCTATCACCCTCAAACTGACGGATAGACAGAAAGAGTGAACCAAATACTTGAATACATGCTAAGAATGCATGTAATGCATCAGCCCAATAAGTGGGAAGACTACCTTCTACTGGTAGAATTCGCCTACAACAACGGCTACCAAGCATCCTTAAAGATGAGTCCCTTCGAAGTCCTCTATGGTAGACCGTGTAACACTCCAATCAACTAGAGTAATCCTGTAAACATGATTTCTCTTGGACCTGACATGTTGAAAGAAATGCAACATCAAGTGACTCGGATAAAACAAAACCCGAAGGTCGCTCAAAGCTGACAGAAAATTTATGCCGACCAAAAGAGAACTCCAAGAGAGTTCAAGAAGGGAGTTCATGTATATCTCAGAGTTAGGCCCAGGAAGAGTTCTCTGAAAATGGGATCTTGTGCCAAGTTGGGACCTCGGTATTGTGGACCCTTTGAGGTTCTAGATAGAGTGGGACCTGTAGCCTATAGGCTAGCACTTCCTCCCACAGTCAAAGCACATAATGTTTTCCATGTCTCATTATTGAATAAATATGTACATGATGCTAACCATATAA
>ML788678.1:435047-489782 GCA_009831015.1 Picea engelmannii
AATATATATATATATATATATATATATATATATATATATATATATTGTAGGACTGTTGAGAGGGGGTGTGTGTGCTGAAAACAAGACCACGATGGCTAAAGAAAGGTGGTGGAAGGCACCTAGAATGGTGGTGTTAACTTCCACTGAAACCAATACCGTATTTGGACTTCACTGGCCTGGAGAACCAAGAGCGGCTCGCTGGCCCCAAATTAAATGACTCACCAGGTTTGTAGGTAAATGGCTCCTCATGAGTAATGAGGGATGGGGGTGAACCGCCTATCCATAGAGTCCTCAGACCTGACCATCGCAAGGAAGATCGTGCCACTCACAACCTCGTTGAAAAGAGAAGAGGCAGGAAGAGTGTGCGATGAGGAGGGTAGACGCGAGGGAAGGAAAAAAGAGAGGAAAAGAACTCTGGAAAATATAGAGTGAGTGATAGCATAGAAGAAGGAGAGTAACCTTCGTTCTCAGTCACTGGCGAACAAAGACTCAGTCTCGCAGCGTCGTGGTCTCAGCTCGGGGGTGGCTAGTGGTAAATCCATTTGGAGTCGTTGAGCCTACGGTTGGGTGGAAATGAGCACCCCTCTCAGCAGTTGCATCACCTCTGGTGTTTTTCTGATAAGTGTTATATCTTGTATCTTGAAATTTATATGCTGACATGTATGCTCATAGTCTGTGCAATTTATGAATGGTTAGAGTATAAGACTGTTTGTGTGGTGTTTTGATCAGAAATGGTGGTTGCATGATTTTATTGGAAGGACAATGTATGGCTTATGTTTATAGATATATTTATATATACATATATTGAACTAATTCGGACTTCAAGTCTGATTTCGGGAAATCTATGCCCTTATTCGTCTCTAGGAATACCTGGAATAGATCTCTCCACAGAGATACCCTCTCTAGAAATCTTACCAAGAACCTGAAAGAGGATTTGGTGGCACAAGTCTTAGCCATCTTGTGCAAGGAAGAATGGTCCTCGTAGATCCCAACATTTCAGCATACCCAAGGGCTAGTCCCCTTGCACTCACAAGTCCTGAAATCATGACTTGCAAAATCCTGAATTATTAGCGTGGGGGTAAATTAAGAGTTTTCAGAGTTTCGGCACCCAGAGTATCTAGGTGTGCGTTTTCTTGTACTCGTGAGTCCCAAAACCCCGATTTATGAAATCTTGAAATGGCAGCATGTGGTTAAGTATCGATCGATCGACGAGATCTTGTCGGAAGATCTGAGGTCAGTCATGACCGTTAGATTGGAGGAAGAAATGAGGAAGTTAATGCCTCAACCCCTTTCATTTTTATCTTCGTAAGTAGTGAAGAAATCAGGACCGTAGATCCCCAAGGTCTGTTGGAGTATCTGGAGCATCCTTTTATAAGAACACGTGGCATTCGGTAGGCATTTCGGCGTTTCGGCACTCGGGGAATCAAAGGGCAAGAACCCTGGTCATCGCGAGTCGCGAAATCCCGACAACTGAAACCTCGAAATAGTTTAAAGTGTGGATAAGCATCGCACAACGAACGAGATTCTGTCGAAATATCTATGGTCAGTCATGACCGTTATATTGGAGGAAGAAATGAGGGCATTAAATGCCTCAACCTCTTTCTTTTATCTTCGTGAGTAGCGGAGGAATCGGGACCATCGATCCCAAGATCCATGGAAGTTACCTAGACCATCCATTTGTAGAGCACACGTGGTTGTCGGTCAGTGTTTCAGCACCTGGGAGACCAAAGGGCAAGAACCCTTGTCTTCACAAGCTACGAAATCTCGGTAAACGAAACCCCAAATCGGTTTAAGTGTGACTAAGTTTGAGAAAGTCGGGATTTGATCATGACCATTGATCATCCTGAAAATATCATAACGGTTGATCATGGGTAAAGGTCGCATCCGTCCATCGGAGGGACACATGGCTGCCAGTCGACATTTCGGCGTTTCGGCACCCAAGAAACCAAAGGGAAAGAACCCTTGTCTTCGCAAGTCGAGAAATCCCGGTACCTAAAACCCCGATGCGCTCTGTGGTAGAAAAGAGGAGTCCTGAAAGGATCTAGATCATCCAGCGGAGGAGATGCATGGTGAACGGTCAGAGTTCGGGTAAAGCTCTGAAATCCCATGGACCGTTGGATCCAAATCCTCGAGGATCGTTGATCTCCTACACGAATCCCCATATCAAGATTCGGGGATTGGAGTGACAAGACTTTTGGAGTCATTGCATCATGAACTCCTGGTTCACGAAACTCCGAAAATATTTGAACCGTTGGATCCAAGACATCGAGAGCCATTGGATCTCATACAAAAACTCGAGTATCAGGTTTCGGGGTTTGAAGAGTCGAAAGACTTGACTCTCTTGCATTTTGAACTCCCGATTTCCGAAATCCCTATATGACCAGGACCGTCAGATCAGGGGAGGCTTATATCTGTTGATCTCCCTTTGGAGGGGAACTTCGAAGATTACGTAGTTTTGGGGATTCGAAAGGGAGAGGAAGAGACATCGTATCGCGATTCCCCGAATCGTGAAAAGTCGATAAGTGCTTTGTCGATTTAGCACGTGGTCACAGAACATGGTCACGTGGACAATACCCAAGCGGGGAGCTTGTCACTCGCTAGCCCTTTCGGGGTTTGACATTTCAGAATTTTGGGGTTTGCAGAGTCGAAAGACTCGACTCGCTTATATCGTTGAGTCGCGAAATGAGAAAAGGTGCCTAGTTGTTTGGCCGATGGTCATAACTGACGATCACATGGAGGTGGAAAAGGGAAGAGCTAGCCTGCGCTAAGCTACCGTAGGACTTCGGGAATTCTGTCCCTCGAGAAAAGGAAAAAAAATTATTATGCTGTAGTGGGTGTGTTACACATACATCTGTATGTTCTATTGGGACCTAGTGGTAGCCAGACTTCAGATCAATCTTACTGAAGTATTTTTCCCCGATGAGTTGATCAAGGAGGTCGTCGATTCAGGGAATCAGGTACCGGTTCCGGACTGTGATTTTATTTAGGGCCTGGTAATCAATGCAGAGTTGCCAGGTCCCATATTTCTTCTGCACCAGTACGATTGGGCTCCCACAAGGCGATGAGATGGGATGGATGTGCCCCTTATGGAGAAGTTCTTGGATATGCCTCTTGATCTCCTCATTTTATAATAGAGAGTGAAGGTAGACCGTCCCATTGGGTAGTGGTGCGCTTGGGGTTAGTTCGATGGGATGCTTGAACTGACAGTGTAGAGGTACCCCAGAAGGAGAGGAGAAGACATCTGAGTGTTCTTCCATGACCTTATCCACTTGCTTCTTTTGTGTGGAGAGATCGGCCACAGAGGCTCTGGATGTGGCTACGATCTTTCTCTTACTCTAAGAGTGAATCACAAGGAAGACAAATTTCCCGGTCTGAGAGATGACCTTCCTGCATTTCTTGGAAGAGATCAAGGAAATAACACTAGGAGGGACTGCCTCGGGTATCCTGTACAATTTCTTGTTCAAAGTAATAATAACACTACAAGGACTATACTCATATATAGCATGGCATTTCCATAAATAAGGTTGGCCCAAAAGAACATTACAAACTTTGAGAGGAGCAACATCACACAATACCTCGTCTTTGAAGGGCTTTATGTCGTACGACAGTCAACACTATTGGATGACATGGAGATTGCTTCCTTGGAGGAGCCATCCAATGGTGTAGGGTTGTAGGTGTGGCATTGTCAGCAGGTCCAGCTGCTTGACGACCTCTACTGAGATGAGGTTCTTTTGGCTACCTCTATCAATGATGAAGTGCAACAGGGTGCCTTTTACCCTCATCTGTGAACGGAAAAGGTGCTCGCCTTCTTATGGCTCATCTGGTTCACTAGGCTGGAGCTTAGTGGTAGCAATGGTGGCACTTGACTCCACGTCAATGATCCATCCTCCCCTTTCTGGTTCTAACTCAGAGTCAGAACCCGCATAGGACTAAAAAGCTTTCACTTCAGCCACCAGTGACTACTTTGAGCGACAATCAGTCGTGTTATGCCAAGGGCTCTTAGGGAAGTCACACCACTTCCTGGTATCCTTCCTTGTCTTTCCAGTGTCCTTCTTTTCCTGCAGCTTGGACTGGATGTCTTGATACTACCCATATTTTCTTTGTCCTTTGTTCTTTAGGTTGGGGCCACCCTTTCTTGGATTTTTCTACAAGGGGTTCCCAGGCCCAAATTGTCGCATCTTTTGTTTGAGCTTCTGCTCAATTTTGACGGCATATCGATAGGCCGCGCCCAAGGACGAGATGTCCATAAATTCCATTTCAGTATATATGTATCTATGTAGAGAACCACGATACTTGAGCACCATATGTCACTCTGAATCTTTGATACCCAGCCTTATGCACAGGGTATGGAAGATATTTGTAAAATCTTGCACTGCTTGGTCTCTTTCTTGCCGCAGTGTTGTCCATTTGGTATACAATTCATCATAGCTTCCGACAGGGTAGTATTGTTCCTTAATAGAATGCTTGAATTATTCCCATGTGGTTGTGACTGTAAATAATGAGGGTTCCTCTATTTCCTTTTGCTCACAGAAAGTTTCCCACCAATCTTTGACATGGGGAATGACTTTGAGGAGCACAAAAGTAATTTTTTCTCTATTTGAAAAGTTATGGATAGAAAAATACCCTTCCAGGAGATTCAACCACTTTTCTACATCATATGCGTCTATCTGACCTTCAAATATAGGAATATTGAAGTTGATTTGTACCTTGAAAGGGGTGACGCCTTCGCTCAAGGAAGATGAGTCGCTTGTTGGTAGTCGTCGAAGGATTTACGTGAAACTATCCATCATCTCGTTCATGTGTTGCTTGAGGGCTTCCTTAAGAAACATTTTGAAAGGATATCCTATCTCATCATATTTATTTTCTCCTGCCATGACAGGTCGTTTGGGCGTGTGAGAGATTTTGTTCTCAAGAGAAACAAGCTCGAGACCCAATTCTTTGTACCCCGACCTCGTTGAGGACATGCATTAAGATGACAAGGAGCAGACCTCTCTAATACCATTGATCTGTATTTTATGAGTAGAACGAAATGAATACAGATTATTAAAATATGCTTAACACATAATAATAGAGATTAAGTAAAACTGGTTTTCTATTCAATAAGGAAATAAGCTGAAGCTGTAAAATGCAGCGGAAAACAAGTTTGTTGGAATGGTGGCGGCTTATCTCTGAGAAGAGATGTGATGGCTGCGCTCATTCACAAGAAGATCATTACAATGAGGCTCTGAAGGCATTTTTAGGCATTTTTACAATAAACAGGAATGTCAAAAACCCTAGAGATCCAAAAACCTAACCCTAGGAGATGAAGCGCCAAAAGTCATGTGGGCCCCATTTGGTTAAGTTAGTCGGTCAACTTCCTGGGGTCGTAACTTTTGCATAGGATCTTCGTTTTAGGTGCACGATAGCCCATTGGAAAGGTCTATCTGAGGACTACACATTTTGTTATGATCTAATAAAGTTTATTTTCAACTGTGCGGGTCTCTAAAAACGTTGTTTAGGGCCTCAAAACAGCCCTGCAAGTCAGGGACCTGAAAACTAGGAAAAAAACTGCCAAAATGAACCAGTTGGAATAGGTGGGAGGGCACCGACATCCATATGGATCAATCCTCCCCCCTTAGGAAGTAATGGTCTCCATTGCATTAAGTTCCCCCATCAGATGAGGAAATTTCTGCCGAATTTGGTCCTGGGTGAGCTACTTGAGTTGGTGCGGGAGTTGCCCTGCTTTGACAACTCGATAAAGCTGGATCCTTTGCTGTCGGGTGCACTTAATATATGTGTCCACAATATGATCATCATATGCCTATTGTATGCATTCAGGGTTGAGTTATGTTGGTGTCAACTGCTCTGCTATCTCTGAGGTGTCAAATAATGGTGGGAAATATGGCCGAAGGAAAGCCACATTGAAGACTGGGTGCAGGCCAAGGAAAGGGGGAACGTTAAGCGCAAAATCATTCTCACCCATAGCCTTGGTGATGGTGTATGGCCTATACCAGAGTGGGCAATGCTTCTGATCAGGACATGTAAGGCGTTCTTTCTGCAAGTGCAACCAAACTTTGTCGCCCACCTGAAACTTATCTGGCACCTGGTGTTGATCATGGCGTTGCTTGTACTTGGCATTGGACTTTTGTAAAATATCCTGAACCTATTGGAGGATGTGATGGATCCTCTCAATGAACTGGGAGGCTTTAACAACTTCTGGTGGAGCAGGGGACGGGTCAGCCGAGGTGTTTTCCAGTGGTAGTGCAACATCCACGGGGCCCAATGGTTGGAACCCCAACCCCACTTGAAAGGGGTTGTGTCCAGTTGAGCTATGCAGGGCTCAGTTGTAGCTATGTTGGACACAGGGAAGACTCTCATCCCATGTGAGGGGGTGCTTGGAATTTTACATGTGCCAGATATGTACGATCATATGATTGACAACCTCAGTTTGGCCATCTGTCTGGGGGTGGAAGGTAGTGGATTTGGTGAGATTGGTATCCAACAGTGACCAGAGGATCGACCAGAATGTGTTGAGGAACTGACTGTCCTGATATGAGACAATGGTTTTTTGGATCCCAAAATGTACCCAGACGCGTTCAAAGAAGATCTTGGCAGTGGCCTCTTCAGTGATGTTCTTCTTGCAGGTGGCCATAATCGCCATCTTGGAAAAGTGATCAAAAACCACAAAAATGCAGTCGTTGTCCCTCTTGGTGGACAAGAGGCCTAACATGTAGTTCATGGATATGGATTACCATGGCTTGTCGGTAGTAGGAAGAGGGGTGTACAGGCCCTATTTCTTAGTGGTCGGTTTGGCTACAATGTAGGTGGTGCAGGATCTGATATACTTGTCGACATCTCGTCGAAGTTTCAACCAGTAGAAATGTTTTTGCAGCATTGCCACTATCTTTTTGATGATAAAGTGTATTTCCACCCGACTATATTGAGCTTCCCAGATCAGCTTCGTGTGCTCTCTTGATGGACCAGAGAGATGGCCCAAACGGCACAACAACCCATCCTGAAGATGGAAATCAGCGACCACTGAGTTTTCTCCCAACATTTGGTAGGTGGTGGAGAAGTCAGGGTCTGTCTCATAGAGGTGGGGCCATCCAGAGGTCTCATGGCCGCAAGAGTCTAGCACCGTGGTGAGTTCCGCGATTGGAGGTCGGCTGAGGCAATCGAAAACTTGGTTGGTACTTCCTTTTTTATACTTGATGTTGAGGTGGAACTGTTGTAAGTATGTGGACCACTTCTGATGGCGGTCATTATGCAATTTTCCTTGGGTCTGCATGAATTGTAGTGGCTTGTGATCAATGTGTATGAATGTCTCCTTCCCCAAAATGTAATGTCTCCACTAGCGGTAGGCTTGCACAATGGAGTACATTTCTTTATCGTAAGTAGGTTACTTACAGACAACATCTGATAGCGTCTCACTATGATATGCTACGGGGTGGCCATGTTGAGTGAGAATGACACCCACAACATAGTTTGAAGCATCTGTCTCGATCTCAAAGGGATGTTGCAGGTCCGGTAATGAAAGTATCGGGGATGAACACAAGCGTTGCTTCAATTCATTGAAGGCTTTTTTTTGGGATAGGCCCCACACAAATGTTTCCTTACCACCACCCCCGGTTACTTGGCTGAGGGCCCATGTGATATGAGAGAATCCCAACACGAACCTGCAATAGAAATTGGCAATGTCGAAGAAGCTCCGAAGCTCAGAGAGTGTGGTTGGGGTTGGCCAGTCACGGATGACCTAGATATTGGCTAGATCCACATGCACACCATGATGATCAACGATGTAGCCTAAGTAGTGGACCCTGTCCATGCCGAAGGAGAATTTTTCCAAGTTTGCATATAGTTTGTGCCGCCACAGGGTGTGCAAAACCTGATAAATATGCTGCAAGTGTTCCGCCCAAGTCTTTTTGTAGATGATGATGTCATCCAGATACACCACTACAACGTTACTGGTGAGAGGTCACAGGATATCATCCATCATCCTCATAAAAGTTGTTGGAGCATTTTTCAAACCAAAGGGCATGACCAACCATTCAAAAAGACATTTTTTTGACTTGAAGGCAGTCTTCCATACATATGTATGTTCTATTGGGACCTCGTGGTAGCCAAACTTCAGATCAATATTACTGAAGTATTTGGCCCTCGTGAGCTGATCAAGGAGGTCGTCGATTCGGGGAATCAGGTACCGGCTCTAGACTGTGATTTTATTCAGGGCCTATTGTGCTACTTATATGTTTAGTATAATGCACTCATTAATTATCAATCTAGGATTTGTAATCTACAGAGTTACAAGACACGAGTAAGAAAGGTAATTCTAATGTCATGAGTATAGAACTATTCTAGATTATGTATGTTGGGAACAAAACAAACTGATAAACTTAAACACACTTTGGTTGTCTTTCATAGAGAGGCTATCTACTCCTTTATGGCACATGCAAGTATGAGATGGAGTTCTTTTGACAGATCAACTCTGATGTCTGACCCAGAGAACTAACTATGCAATCACACTTCTGAAGGGAAATCACACATCAATCATCAAGACATAGCATGGGTAGTTCAACAGTCAATATACTGAGTATGTTGTGGTTCACAATGTGTTGTTGTGAACTTCACTAGTTCTCCTGCAAATATGTTTGACTATTGCTGCCAACATTCATGTCCATGAGACAAAATCAAATTCATAAAAGAGAAACAGAGCATATGCAAAAGAGAGTGAGTAAACATCTCTAAGCAATCATACAATTGAAATCCTGGTCAAAACTATATTGCTATCATCTGAAAGAGTTAAAGCTTCAACTAATCTAACACTTATGCTATTGAAATCAAATGATAATACTAATCTATGAAGATGTTGACCTTTGTTGGGTGGTGGGCCCTTGCCGCTTCAACAAGCCAGCGATTGGAGTCTACAGCAAGCTTGCTTTCAACCATGCATTACTCTTATTCAAACTTCAAAACATAGAATCAAACTATGCTAACAACTCAACTCACATTCAATCATAGACGATCAAGACATGGAAACAAATAACATCCTTCTATTAATATTCACCTAGAATATGTTCTATAATATGTAACGTTGTTTCATATGCGGTATTATGCTAACTCTCCTCTTTTCACCATCCTTCCCATGACTATTTAAACAGTCTTAGTCATGAAACACAAGGAGGTGAAATCATTTGCAAATCAGTCAATTGTTAAATTTAATTATTCGGTTACATATTATGAGCTTCATCCTCATGACACGAAGTGCATGAGGATGAAGAAAACAACAAACTATCCTAACATAGCCTTGCTAAAACATTTATGATTCAATAATCATCCAACAATTGTCGTGGGTATGATCTGGAGCTAAACTTGGTACATACGGCTTCCTGAATTGGTACTTGATCGTAACAAGTAGATGGTACCTGATCCAAACAGTGCACAAATGGGGTATCGGATCACAACAGTATATGGTCGTTGGTACCGGATCGCGACAGTGGATATTCAGTACCGGATCTGCATAGAAGGTGCGCTTGGTACCGGATTCGAACAGTGGCAATTTGGTGCACAAGTACCGGATAGTTGAGATAGTATGGGAAGGATGGATTTATCTAGAGGTCAAAGATTATACATGGAAAATTGAAGCATTATTACATGAAAAATTTAATCTCCTAGCTCAATAATACCACAAAAATGCATGAATTAATTATACTTTACCTTATGACCTTATCAACAACTAATGGTAGTGTTCTTTGTCATTTACCCAAGCTTAGGTAAGACAAAAAGGTATAGATGAGGAGTATCATAGGGTAGTGGGGATGTCATCTTAGAGGCTCAACATTCCCCCATGCCAAAACCATTGCATGTCCTCATGCAACTGAAAAAAAACCCAAATTTTTTCAAAACTTGAGACTGCATTTTTTACTTCTGTGGATCAATGATGTTGATGGTTGAGGCTTCCTCTTTCAGCTCCCTTTTGATGACCCTAATGTATTGTAGGAGTCGTAGTACCTTCTTGAGCTTATTATAAGTCTCTTCATGGTCATCTTGAAGTTGTTGGCTGGTTGCTTTCAATTGCTTGTTTTCCTTTTTGATATACCTGTCCAATAGTTGGTATTCTTTCACTTCCTGTTTGAGTTCCTGATTTTGTTTTTGCAGTTCTCCAATCTTTTTCCTCATCTGTTCCCTTGTTAAGGTCCTTGTTGACTCCATTAATATTGGCTGGATCCATTCTCTTTCCTCCACTTCCTCCCTCATCCCACATAAAGTAATAGTATCTTGTTCCTCAATCAAACTAGGGATGTCATCCTGGACTGATAAGTCTTCAAAAGGGGAGGTAAGATCAATTGGATCTTCCTGTGTATGAGGAATGACAACTACCTTTCCTTTCTTGGCCATGCTCCTTGTGGTTCTTTTACAAGGAGGTACTGGATCAGGGGTGCTCACAGGCTTCCTTTTCTTCTTTTCTATTTGTGGAATGGTTACAAGGGATTTCTCTATAGACTGTTCACTTTTATTTCCTGAGTTGTTCTTCCCTTTCCTTACAATTTTTTTCTTATGGCCCTTCTCCTTAAGTGCTACTGTTGAAGTCTCATCTACTAATTTGGTTTTACCTTTTGTTTCTTGACTTTTAAAAGTATTATTGACTGTTGAAGAGGGCCCTGCTTGTTTACTAGCTTTTTCATGTTGGCTCACTGTTCTAGGTGATGATGGAGTTACCTTATCCTTCTTGCTCTTTTTCTTTTGAGGTTCATTATTTTTATTTGGAGCACGTTGGGCTTCCTCCACAGGTTTGTTTTCTATGGAAATTTGTTGAGTGATAAGGATTTTCAAACTAATCCGTTGCTTCCTAATTTCATGTAAAACTAACATCTTAATAAGACCTTGATGGTAAATGCTAGTCTTCTCTATTTTGGATAGGGACTTGACACCTCTTACCATTTTGTTCAAACTCATCCATAGAAAATATGGGAAATCAATTTCAGGGTCTCCTTCAAAGTGTAATAGAAGCATAAGATGATATATGAAGGTCACAACATACCTTCCCTCACAAGTGAGGAATCGTTGAAGACTAGCAATCATTGGATTATACTCTTCCTTGATATAGTTCCTAGGGATCCCCTTTTTCCAATCAGGGTGTTGATGTTCCTCTTTCAAAAATCGTTGGCACATTTCTTTGTTGATTCCTACACCTTTGAAGTATTTGGCTCCTCTGTTAGGTTATCCCGTGACCTCCCTTAAGGTTTCTTCATTGATTGTTAGCTGAAGATTTCCTATATGCGCAATCTCTCCATCGTAACCCTGAATAAACTCATGAGATATCTTCTCATGCTAGCCTATGAATTTCTCCAAAAATGGCATCCAACCCGATCTAGCAAAATTCTCTCGACATAGTTGGAACTCCTCGGTCTCTCTATAAATTTGGTAAACCAGTTCATGTCTACTTACGACCATCGTTATAAATTGTGAGAGAAGAATCGGGCTGTAGCACAAGGATTTAGTCAGCTGATGAGGGTAAGGGTTTGGTACCGGAGATCATAGAGAGGAGTAGGCTCGGGACTAGAGAAAGGAAATGATAAAGGAAATATGGTGATGGTGTCGAGAGTGTGAATGGTAAGTTTAAGTAAGGATGCCAGAAGGAAAATTTAAGACCAGATGAGGCTTATCTGGGTAGCTTTTCCCCCCAGATAAGCCATTTCATTTTTTTACCCGTTAATGTAATGATGAGGACAAGACGTTGGGTGTCAAAGCATCATTTTGGGATAGGTGATTGGACCTCCGGGTGGTGAATTTGATGTTGGATCATGGTTCATGACACAAGATAAGTTCATGATTTGCTTAAGGACGAAGTACATTCGTGGCCTATCATTACTAGACATGCTTCATATTCATGCTTTGATGTGATTTTTCCCTCAACCATTTTCGAGCACTTATGAGAGGATTGATTAAGTTTAGGCATATGGGTATGAGGGATTGGTGCAAGGTTTTAATACTAAGGTCATAAGATCTAGTATATATTTCCATACCTATTGTAGTTTTATGAGCAGAGGAAAATAAATACCATGTTACCTTTGATTTTACCCTTGTATGATCAATACCCATAGCATATGCAACTGCTTGTATATTGTCAGAATTCATCTTTTTAGGCTAAAGTTTTCTGAAAGCTTGGTACTGGAATATCCTGTACTTCTTTATTTTGTGCTTATCTTCTTTTGTATTTGGTTCTGCAGGGTTGTAGGGTGATTATGTTGGTTTCTGAAGGTGAGATGTGAGTCTGAAAAAGAGTTCTGAAGGAGCTCTTTGACCTTCCCCCAAGCCAAGGATGTTGCATAACCTTATGCAAGAAGATTCAACACCCCACATCATAATGGGGAAAATATGATAAGAGAAAAGAAACCAAATCAAATTCCATAAGTACATTTATCACCTAGCATATGATCACATGCCGAAAAATTGGAATTTCCTTTCTTTTGATGACTTTATTAAAAAAGGTAGCATTCAACAGTGAAAACATGGAGGTTTTTATATATTGGCCAGAAGAACAGATCCAACCTAACGTTCTTTAGAGATTTAGTATCATTATATGTTATAGATAAATTTCACAGTATAAGTAGATTAGACTCCCTAGTTAGGGATCCACTTTTAAGAAGTTTCCTTCTTAGGTAAAGTGGGCTTCAGATGCCAGACCGGTAAGTTGACTTAGGGTAATTCTCAAATGGACATTTGCTTGTAGTAATTGTGTTTCTTGTATCTCATAAATGTCAACATTGACCTTTTCTTATAGTGTTCATTTTTTTTAGATGACAAAAGTGAATTTTCCAATCAGACAAGTATAGATGAGACATTTCTCAACCAAAACCCACTGCCAGCAAGCCTGTTTAGTACTCTGGTGGGGTAGTTGTGATAATTAGTTATAAATCCCTTCCCTAGGTAGAATTCCCCATTGCCAATAGGCCTGTTCAGTACCCTGATGGGTTTGCCTAGTCATACCACAGACCAGTACCCGTTGCCAGCAGACTTGTTTAGTATCCCAGTGGGTTAGTCTCTTAAACCCTTTTTCCATCAGAGGCTTCTTGTCCTTAATCACCTATTTTGATTTTTATTAAAGAGTTATTTACATGGTGACAGGGGAGGCTCATCTGAAAACCTTTTTATAGGATGGGATGCTATTAGGTTGGAAGGTATATTCTCTTTTTTTGAATGTCTTTTAAAGATTTGTCTGAAGGAAAAATAAAATTTCTATGCACATTATTTCTTTAGAGTGATCCAGATATATAATTTTGTCTGAGTTTGTCCATAAGAGAATGACCTAAAGTTTCCTTAGGGTACTGATACATCCTCTTCCATAAAAAATTTCCTAGTGTGCCCATGATAGAGAGTGTTCATATACTCATATGTTACTCTTTAGTAAAGATAATCCAATGAATACTATTGAAGTCTACTTAGGGTGAGATAGTTACTTGTAGGCTAATATATGTTTTTGTCCCTTTAATCATGATGAAATACTAGATAAAGGCAACTTCTAGTCTTTGAAGTGGATTATGGTTCTTTGAACAATCATAGGTAAAGATTGTGTCTCTTTGTTTTCTTTTCAAGAAACAGAACCAAAAGAAATTAAAATACTTCCTTTTAGCTAGCAACAAAACCAAAAGAAATTAAAGATACTTCCCTTTTGTTGGCAACAGAACCAAAATAAATTATTGCTTCATAAGGGCTTCCATTTGATGTTGCAGTCGACTTCTTGGTTCCAGCTTAAGTAGTTGTGGCATGGCTTCATACTTCATATTAGTTGACATAAGATTTTGAAAGATGCGTAGCATGCCTTGACAATTAGGTAATGTGTCATGATAGTACCGTATGAAGGCAGACTTCTGGTACCGGACCAACACAGGACTGCTAGTACTGAACCAGAACAGGATTTCTAGTACCAAAGCAGTATTGTTGGTATTGGATTAGAACAGAGTATTTTTTATGCCTACAAACTGATGTTTAGCAAGTTCGTGAAGGATCAAACAAATTATAGAAATCTACATACAAAAAAAAAAAATTGCGAGAGTAAAAGAAAAGGAGGTAAGAATCTCTTGTTACCTTCAACTTATTAACAAAACTCGATCCACAACTATGTACAAAATTTTCTTAATAAACCAATCAATCAATGTGGATTAGTAGGGAGGTCTCCTTCCTTACTGATCACCTGCATATCTAAATTTTGTAGTATACGAGTAAAAAATTCCTCTTTTGACAGGGGTTTGTTATAAATTCTCAACCGGTGACCATTCACAAGTAGTGGTGTTTGTTGTTCGTCAATTGTCTTTATCCTGATTGAACCATTATCATGGATAGTGTCAATTTCGTAAGGTCCCATCCAATGAGTAGTTAACTTTCCTTTGAAGTTCTTGAATCTGCTGTCATACAACAGGGCCCAATCTCCTGGTTGAAAAATTTTCTTTTTCAGATACTTGTCATGCCATTTTGTTCTCTACTCTTGAATGAGGGTGGTTCTTTGAAGTGCTTCCTGCCTGATTTCGTCCAACTCATTAAGCTGCAAGAGTCTTTGTTGTTGGGCTTCATCCAAGTTCATGCCAACTTGTATTGCAGTCCTGAAGGTTTTGATCTGGAATTCTATGGGAAGAAGCACCTACTTCCCATACACCAACTTGTAGGGTGTATGTCCTGTTGTATTCCTCCAGGTGATTCTATAAGCCCATACAGATTCTAGTAATCTGTCAGCCCAATCCTTGTGGTGTAGCTATACTGTTTTGGTAAGAATGGACTCAATAACTTTGTTTGTAGATTCTACTTGTCCATTTGCCTGTGAATGGTAGGGTGTATATTTTCTGTGTTTTATTTGGTATTGTTCTATAACAGCTTTGACTAGATGAGAGGTAAATTGAGTTCCCTGATCAGTCACAATTTCTTGAGGTACACCAAATCTAGTAAAGAAGTCGTTAAAAAGGAAATCTACCACTGATTGTTCACTTGTAGCTGGTAAAGCTTTTGCTTCAACCCACTTAGTCACATAGTCAGTGCATACAAGTATATACTTTTTCTTTTTAGATGCAGGGTTAATGGGCCCTACAAAATCTAATGCCCATTTCTCAAAAGGATCAATAACTACTTGGGCTTGAAGTGGCATTTGGTCTCATGTAGTAGGCTTACCCATTCGTTGCATTCATCACAATTGGATACATAGGTTTTAGCATCTATGAAAATATGAGGCCAGTAGTAACTAGATTGCAGAACTTTGTAAGCACTCTTCTTTTCTGTGAAGTGTCCTCCACAAGGACCATCATGGAAGGCTTGCAAAATATCATGAATTTCATCTTTCCTTACACATCTCTTGATTACCAAATCTGGTCCTGTTTTATAGAGGCAATCATCGTGCCACATGTAGTTTTCACTTAGTTGAATTACTTTCTGTTTTTCTCTAGGAGGCAATGTCTGAGGCATCTTCCCTGTCACAAGATAGTTAGCTACATCTACATACCAAGGAGTGAATGTAGAAATAGAAAACAATTTTTCATTAGGAAAGTTATCTTCTACTGGTGTGTTATCTCCCAGATGAATCATTCTAGACAATAAATCAGCCACAAGATTATCCTTTCCAGGTCTATCAATAATGTTGATATTAAATTCTTGTAATAATAACAGCCATCTTGTAAATCTAGGATTTGTTACAAGTTTGTTCATTAAGAATTTGATGGTTGAATGATCAGTGTGTACAAAAGCTTGATATCATGTAATATAGTGTCTAAATTTATTGATAGCATGGACTACAACTAGCAATTCTTTTTCTGTCACCATATAATTAACTTCAGCTGGAGATAGATTTTTACTAACAAAGTAAATAGCATAGGGAATTTGATTTTCCTTTTGTCCAATAACTGCCCCAAGGGATGTATCTGAGGCATCGGTACAGATATGAAAAGGAAGGGACCAATTTGGTCATCTTAATACAGGGGTAGTTGACAATTTTTGTTTTAGAATCTCAAAAGATATTTGGCATTCATCATCCCACTTAAATTTGGCTTCTTTAGATAATAACTTGAATAAAGAAGTAGCTAGGCTTGTAAAATTTGGAATGAATCTTCTATAGTAGCCATCATGCCCTAAAAAGCTGTGAAATTCCTTTTGTGAGGAAGGTATTCTAATTTGTGTGATAATATAAATCTTTGCCAGATCAACTCTCATTCCAAAACCAGAGATGTGATGTCCCAAAACAATACCTTCAGTGAGCATCATTTTTTACTTTTCACTACTTAAGGAAAGATTAGTTTCCTTACACCTAATCAAGACTTTTTCTAGACTGGTCAAAGCTTCCTGGAAGTCTTTTCCATGGACTGTAAAGTCATCCATGTAGAATTCCACACAATCATTGGTCAAGTCAGAGAAAATGGCTAGGACATCCCTTTGAAAAATGGCTATGGCATTGCAAAGTCCAAAAGGAAGCACCCTATAAGCATAGGTTCCCCATGGGTAGGTGAAAGTGGTCTTCTATTGGTCTTCGGGTGCTATTTGTATTTGGTTATAACCATTAAACCCATCCAGGAACGAAAAATACTTCTTTCTGGACAAGGTATCCAACACCTGATCAATAAATGGTAAGAGAAAATAATCCCTATGGGTGGCTTTGTTCAACTCCCGAAAGTCTACACATATTCTCCACTTACCATTTTTCTTGGGAACTATGACAAGTGGAGACACCCATTGACTATCTGAAATGGGGTATATGAGATTGGCTTGAAGGAGCTTTTGCAATTCCTCTTTTACAATATTTTTAAGGGTTGGATTCATTCTCCGTTGAGGCTGTCTAATTGGTCTGATTTGGTCATTAGTGTAGATGTGATGTGTGCATGTGTTAGGGTGAATGCCTTTCATGTCTGCATAATCCCATGCAAAGGCATCAAATTGTCTTTGGTGCATTTCAATTACTTGCGTCTTTTGTTCTGGTTCTAAACTAGAGTTGATATACAGAGGTTTTCTTGAGATAATCTCAACAAGTTCAGTAGTTTCTTCCTTTTCTGAGGAAGCTGGTGATAAAGTATATAATTGAGTGATATCAGTATGCCAAGTCTATTGAAATTCAGAACTGAAAATGTGTGACAATTCTGCAAAAGACCTCAGGTATTCAATGCAATTTGTATTAGCCAAAAATAAACTTAAGACTTGTTCATCTGATTATTCTTGCATTCCTCTTACTTGTTCAAGTGTTAACAAGGGTTTGATACAATCTTCCTCTCCATAAGGGTTTTCTAACCAAACAGGTATTTCCTGTGCCGGTTGGGCAGGAGGGAAGAGAACAAGTTTTTGGCTATGTGTGTCATTGGATATAGTCATCTCACTACACCAACAGCTAATAAAGGAATCTGCTGTGGCTAGCCAAGGGCGACCAAGAACCATAGGGTGTCCTAGTTTAGAGGATGATTTATAATAGATGACTAAAAAGTCTACTATATATTCCCAAGAAGCTAGAGTGACCGTGACATCATCTAGGCTTCCTTCAGGGCCAATGACTAACTTATCTGCCAATTCTATCATGGTTTGGGTTGGTCTTAACTGGTTGATTTGGAGCTTTTGCATAGTGTCAAAAGGAATTACATTAATTTTTGCACCCAAATCAATGAGTGTTTTTGGTAAAGAAATACCATTAATTTCAATAATGACTGATGGGTTTCCAGGGTCATTATATTTGTATGGCATCTTAGAAATAAATTCAGATAATTGTCCCACCACCCGAACAAGGGTAGGTTCCTTATTCTTCCTTCCTGGTTTATTAATACAAATATCCCTTATGATTTTGTCATATATGGGGATATCCTTAATGGCTTGCAACAGAGGTATTTTTATGCATACATTTCGTAATTCATCCTCTATATCTTTGTGCAAGGGTGGGTCAGGTTTCTTCACTAATAGTCTTTCGGGGTTGGATGGGAGATTAATTTGTTGAGGTACTCGTACAGACTGGGGAGTGATTGGAATAGGAGGGTAAGTCTCTTCTTCTATAGGGGTGGTTTGAGTGTTTTCTTTCTCAGAATGATTACCATTTTCTTCCTGAATCATTACTGTAGTATTTGATTGGTTTACAACTTTCCTCGATCGTAGTTGAATTTCATAGGTGGGAAAGGTTTGAACTTTTGTATTTTTCACCGAGTGGGTGGTTTGATTATTAGGGTTAGGGATTGGCTGGGCAGGGATTGATGTTGGTTTCAAAGGGTTGTGGGCAACTTGGTTTTGTGGCTGTTGATTAGCATTTATAGGTGCTTGCTACTGCTGGTTGGGGTTCAAGGGGGTTGTAAATTGTTGTTGTATATGAGGTGGGAGTAAAGCTTGCATATGTGGTGGGTTGAATCTAGGTAGTAATTGGGAAATGTTTGCAGGATACTGTGGATATGTAGGGTAAGGGGGATTTCCATACATAGGTCCCCTCCAACCTTGTTGCCAAGGTTGAGTTTGAGCTTACTGAGCTGTCCATTTTGGATAGGTCATTGGGGAAGAACCCCATTGTTGTTGTTGATACTGTGCATTAGGGTCATAAAATGTATTGGGGTTTTGGGCTCTCCAAGGTCTTTCAAAAGGGTATCGTTGTTCTTGTGAGACTCCTCCTCCCCTATACATGGCTTGTATCTGAAGCAAATTTGGACACTCAGATGTGATGTGTTCTAGTGTACACAGGCCACAAATTTCTATGACATTTAATGGGCATTCCTTCTCACTGTGCTTCTTTTGACATCTATGAAAAAATATTGCTAAGGAAGCCTCTTCTTCTTGTTTCTTTTTCAGTTTTAGAGTATCTAACTGGTTACTAATTTTGCTCAAGATGTCTATTTTAAAGTTCTCCAATAAGTTTCCTAACTCAGTTCTTGTGACAGTCCCTGATTTTTGTTTTGTATTTATGCTAAAAGAATCTCTTGGTCCTTTGCCTGTTTTAGCTTGTCCTCTTGAGTATCTTCTACAGTAATCTGCAATCTCTGCAAAATGATTTTGGTGTACATATCCTAAACTCAACAAGTTTAAAACTTCTATGCAGTCATCTCTAAGACCTTTCAAGAATATAGTTCTTACTACAGCTAGGTCTGTGGTGAAAAGTTTTGATTTCTGATAGTTGTATAAGAACCTTTCTAAGTAGTCTTCAGGGCTTTCATCTTCTGTTTGTTGCATTTTAAAAATGTCGTTTTTAGCATTATCCTTACAATAGAATTGGTATTTCCGTAAAAATGTTTCTTTCATCTGATCCCAAGAGAGGATTGTATTTTCTCCTAAGCTCATGAACCATCTTAAGGATGAATATTTCATTGTAGCAGGAAAGAGATTAAGTTTTTGGGCATCGTCTGAGTAGTTATAGCTTCTACATAATATGTCAAACTCGAATAAAAATAAATCTGGATACTTAGTTGACATACCTCTGAAAGTGGGTAGCGATGATAGTGGGATATTTTTCATGCTGATGTTTCTGGAAATATCCAAGATTGGGAACCCAAAAGTTTCAATCTCTTTGGCTGCATTTCCTTCTTCTTCTGCCATTCCACTGATAGATGGTTCAGAAACTGGATTTTCTATGTCTTCCAAATGTTCAGTAGATTTATGTTATGCATGCCCCAATGTTGATTCTTCCGTTTTAGGTTCTTCTTCTGGAGCCTCGCTGGCTCCCCTTGAATTTTCTCCTGGTAGAATTTTTCCTGCACCAGTGTTAATTGGATTAGTGGGGGGGGGTTGTTTTTGAATCTTTAGAGCTTACAAATCTACCCTTGTTATCTCTATATCTATGCATAAAATGGAAATTTGATTCTTAATTGAATTGAAATCCTAATTCTATCTAGAAGGTAAGAAGGCAACCTGGTTTCGGAGAACCCCACTCTAGTGGCCACGTGGCTCTTCACTCACGTCTTAAACGTTTTATCCTCCTCCCTCAAGCAGCCTTTAAAAGAATTCAAAATTTATGCAAATAATCTAAGCTAAAAATCACTTCCTACCATTTGCAACTCCCCGACAACGGCGCCAAAATGTTGTGCTTCTTATATGTTTAGTATAATGCACTCATTAATTATCAATCCAGGATTTGTAATCAACAGAGTTACAAGACACCAGTAAGAAAGGTAATTCTAATGTCATGAGTATAGAACTATTCTAGATTATGTATGCTGGGAACAAAACAAACTGGAAAAATGAAACACACGTTGGTTGTCTTTCACAGAGAGGCTATCTACTCCATTATGGCACATGCAAGTATGAGATGGAGTTCTTTTGACAGATCAACTATGTTGTCTAACCCAGAGAACTAACTATGCAATCACACTTTTGAAGGGAAATCACACATAAATCATCAAGACATAGCATGGGTAGTTCAACAGTCAATATACTGAGTATGTTGTGGTTCACAATGTGTTGTTGTGAACTTCACTAATTCTCCTGCAAATATGTCTGACTATTGCTGCCAACATTCATGTCCATGAGACAAAATCAAATTCATAAAAGAGAAACAGAGCATATGCAAAACAGAGTGAGTAAAGATCTCTAAGCAATCATACAATTGAAATCTTGGTCTAAACTATATTGTTATCATCTGAAAGAGTTAAAGATTCAGCTAATCTAACACTTATGCTATTGAAATCAAATGCTAATACTAATATACGAAGATGATGGCCTTTGTTGGGTGGTGTTCCCTTGCCGCTTCAACAGGCCAGCGATTGGAGTCTACAACAAGCTTTCTTTCAACCACGCATTACTCTTATTCAAACTTCAAAACATAGAATCAAACTATGCTAACAATTCAACTCACATTCAATCATAGATGATCAAGACATGGAGACAAATAACATCCTTCTATTCATATTCACCCAGAATATGTTCTATAATATGTAACGTTGTTTCATACGCTATATTATGCTAACTCTCCTCTCTTCACCATGCTTTCCATGACCATTTAAACAATCTTAGTCATGAAACACAAGGAGTTGAAATCGTTTGCAAATCAGTCAATTGTTAAATTTAATTATTCAGTTACATATTTTGAGCTTCATCCTCATGACACGAAGTGCATGAGGATGAAGCAAACAACAAACTATCCTAACATAGCCTTACTAAAACATTTATGATTCAATAATCATCCAACAATTGTCATGGGTACGATCTGGGGCTAAACTTGGTACATACGGCTTCCTGAATTGGTACCGGATCGTAATAGGTAGATGGTACCAGATCCAAATAGTGCACAAATGGGGTACCATATCACAGCAGTCTACGGTCATTGGTACCGGATCACGACAGTGGAGATTCAATACCAAATCTACATAGAAGGTGCGCTTGGTACCAGATTCGGACAGTGGAAATTTGGTGCACAAGTACCAGATAGTTGATCTGGTACAGGAAGGCTGGATTTATCTAGAGGTCAAAGATTATACATTGCAAATTGAAGCATTAGTACATGAAACATTTAATCTCCTAGCTCAATAATACCACAAAAATGCATGAATTAATTATACTTTACCTTATGACCTTATCAACAACTAATGGTAGTGTTCTTTGTCATTTACCCAAGCATAGGTAATCCAAAAAGGTATAGATGAGGAGTATCATAGGGTAGTGGGGATGTCAATTTAGAGGCTCAATAGGGCCCGGTAATCAATGCAGAGTCGCCAGGTCCCATCTTTCTTCTGCACCAGTACGATTGGGCTCCCACAAGGCGATGAGCTGGGATGGATGTGCCCCTTGTGGAGAAGTTCTTGGATATTCCTCTTGATCTCCTTGTTTTCTAATAGAGAGAGATGGTAGACTGGCCCATTGGGTAGCGATGCACCTGGGGTCAGATCGATGGGATGCTTGACCTGGCAGTGTAAAGGTACCCCAGTAGGAGAGGAGAAGACATATGAGTGTTCTTCCATGACCTTATCCACTTGCTTCTGTTGTTTGGAGAGATCGACCATAGAGGCCCTAGATGTGGCTGTAATCTTTCTCTTACTCTAAGAGAAAATCACAAAGAAGACAAATTTCCTAGTCTAAGAGATGACCTTCCTGCATTTCTTGGTAGATATCAAGGAAATACCACTAAGAGGGACTACCTCGGGTGTCTTGTACAATTTATTGTTCAAAGTAATAATAACACTACGAGGCCTAGACTCATATACAACATGGAATTTCCATAAATAAGGTTGGCCCAAAAGAAAATTACAAACTTCGAGAGGAGAAACATCACACAATACCTCGTCTTTTAAGGGCTTGATTTCGTACAACATTCGACACTATTGGCTGACGCAAAGATCACTTCCTTGGCAGAGCCATCCAATGGTGTAGGGATGCGGGTGCGGTGTTGTCGGCAGGTCCAGCCGCTTGATGACCTCTGCTGAGATGAGGTTATTCTGGCTACCTCTATCAATGATGAAGTGAAGCAGGGTGACTTTTACCCACATCTGTGAAAGGAAAAGGCGCTCGCCTTCTTCTGGATCGTCTGGTTCATTAGGCTGGAGCTTGGTGGTAGCAACGGTGGAAATCAGCTTCACGTCAATGATCCATATTCCCCTTTCTAGTTTTGACTCAGAGTCAGAACCCACATCTGATTCAGAGGCTTTCACTTCAGTCACCAGCGACTACTTTGAGAGACAATCAACAATGTTATGCCAAGGGCTCTTATGGAAGTCACACCACTTCTCGATATCCTTCTTTGTATTTCCGGTGTCCTTCTTTGCTTGCGGCTTGGACTGGTTTTCCTGATACTGCCCATATTTGATCTGTCCTTTGTTATGTAGGTTGGGGCCACCCTTTCCTGGCTTTTGCTGCGGGGGGTTCCCAGGCCCAAATTGTCGCATCTTTTGTTTGAGCTTCCACTCAATTTTGACAGCATATCGATAGGCCGTGCCCAAGGACGAGATGTCCATAAATTCCATTTCGATCTGGATGTATCTATACATAGAAACATGGTACTTGAGAAATATATGTTTCTCTGAATCTTTGATACCCAGCTTGGTGCGCAGGGTATGGAAGATATTTGTGAAATCTTGCACTGCTTGGTCTCTTTCTTACCGCAGTGTGGTCCATTTGGTATACAAGTCATCATAGTTTCCAACAGGGTAGTATTGTTCCTTAATATAATCCTTGAAGGATTCCCAAGTGGTTGTGACTGTAAATAATGAGGGTTCCTCTCTTTCATTTTTCTCACAGAAAGTTTCCCACCAATCTTTGACATGGGAAACGGCTTTGAGGAGCGCAAAAGTAATTTTTTCTCTATTTGAAAAGTTATGGACAGAAAAATACTCTTCTAGTATATTCAACCACTTATCTACAGCATCTGTGTCTATATGACCTTCAAATATAGGAATATCAAAGTTGATTTGTACTTTGAAGGGGGCGGCACCTCTGCTCGAGGAAGATGCGTCGCTTGTTGGTAGCCGCCGAAGGATTTGTGCGAAACTATCCATCATCTCATTCCTCTGTTGCATGAGGGATTCATCAAGCAACATTTTGAAAGGATCTCATGTCCTGTCATATTTATTTTCTCCTGCCATGAGAGGTCATTTGGGCATGCGAGAGCTTTTGTCCTCAAGAGAAACAAGCTCGAGACCCAATTCTTTGTACACCGACCTCATTGGGGACATGCATTAAGACGACAAGGAGCAGACCGCTCTGATACCATTGATTCAGATTTTATGAGCAGAACAAAATGGATACAGATTATTAAAAGATGCTTAACACATAATAATAGAGGTACAATAAAACTGGTTTTCTACTCAATAAAGAAATAAGTTGAAGCTGTAAAATGCAGTGAAAAACAAGCTTGCTGGAATGGTGGCGGCTTATCTCTGAGAAGAGATGTGACGACTGTGATCATTCATAAGAAGATAATTAAAATGAGGCTCTGAAGGCCTTTTTACAACAAACAAGAATGTCAAAAACCCTATAAATCCAAAAACCTAACCCTAGGAGATGAAGCGCCAAAAGTCATGTGGGCCCTATTTGGGTAAGTTAGTCGATCAACATCTCGGGGTCGTAACTTTTGCATACGATCTTCATTTTAGGCGCACGATAGCCCATTGGAAAGATCTATCCGAGGACTACACATTTTGTTCCAATATAGTGAAGGGCATTTTCGATTGTGCCAGTCTCTAAAAATGTTGTTTAGGGCCTCAAAAAATCCCGCAAGTCAGGGACCTGAAAACTAGGAAAAAAACTGCCAAACTGGAAAACTGCCAAAATGAACCAGTTGGAATAGGTGGGAGGCAAGTGACATCCATATGGATCAATCCTCCCCCCTTAGGAAGCAATGGTCTCCATTGTGGTGAGTTCCCCCATCAGATGAGGAAATTTCTGCTGAATTTGGCCCCGGGTGAGCCACTTGCCTTGGTGCAGGAGGTGCCCTGCTTTGACAACTCAAAAAAGATGGATCCTTTGTTGTCGGGTTCCCTTGATGTCTGTGTCCAAAATATGATCATTGCATTCATGTTGCATGTATTCAGGGTTGAGTTATGTTGGTGTGAACTGCTCTTCTATCTCTGAGGTGTCCAATAATGGTGGGAAATATGGCCGAAGGAGAGCCACGTTGAAGACTGGGTTCGGGCCAAGGAAAGGGGGAACGTTGAGTGCAAAAGAATTGCCACCCAAAGCCTTGGTGATGGTATATGGCCCATACCATAGTGGGTGAAGATTCTGATGGGGCCATGTAAGGTGTTATTTCTGCAAGTGCAACCAAACTTTGTCGCCCACCTGAAACTTATGTGGCACCTGGTGTTGATCATGGCACTACTTGTACTTGGCATTGGACTTCTGTAAAATATCCTGAACCTCTTGGCGGATGTGATGGATCCTCTCAATGAAACGGGTGGCTTTGTTAGCTTCTGGTGGAGCAGGGGACGAGTCGACCGAGGTGTTCGCCAGTGGTAGTGCAACATCCACGGGGTCCAATGGTTGGAATCCCAACCCCACCTGAAATGGGTTGTGGCCAATTGAGCTATGCAGGGCTTGGCTGTAGCTATGTTGGACATAGGGAATACTCTCATCCCATGTGAGGGGTTTCTTGGAATTGTACATGCATAGGATATGTATGATCATCCAATTGATGACCTCAGTTTGGCCATCTATCTGGGGGTGGAAGGTAGTGGATTTGGTGAGCTTAGTATCCAACAGTGACCAGAGGCTCGACCAGAATGTGCTAAGGAACTGACTGTCCCGATTTGAGACAATGGTTTTTGGGATCCCAAATTGTACCTAGATGTGTTCAAACAAGAGCTTGGTAGTGGCCTATGCAATGATGTTCTTCTTGCAGGTGGCCATAATCGCCATCTTGGAAAAGCGATCAACAACCACAAAAATGCAGTCATTGTCCCTCTTGGTAGACGAGAGGCATGACATGTAGTCCATGGATATGGATTCCCACGACTTTTCAGGAGTAGGAAGAGGGGTGTGCACGCCCTGTTTCTTAGTGGTTGGTTTGGCAATAGCACAGGCGGTGCAGGACCTGATATACTTGTCGACATCTTGTTGAAGTTTCAGCTAGTAGAAATGTTTTTGCAGCATTTCCAATGTCTTTTCGACGCCAAAGTGTCCTACCACCCAACTGTAGTGAGCTTCCCAAATCAGATTCACGCGCTCACTGATGGAATGAAGAGATGGCCCAGATGGCACAACAACCCATCCTAAAGATGGAAATCACTGACCATTGCATTTGCTCCCAACATTTGGTAGGTGGTGTAGAAGTTAGGGTCTATCTCATATAGGTGGGGGCATCCAGAGGTCTCATGGCTGCAAGAGTCTAGCACCGTGGTGAGTGCTGCGACTGGAGGTCAGCTAAGGCAATTGACAACTCGGTTGGTACTTCCTATTGTATAGTTGATGTTGAGGTGGAACTGCTGTAAGTATGTGGACCAATTCTGATGGCAGTCATTCTGCAATTTGCCTTGGGTCTACATGAATTGTAGTGGCTTGTGATCATTATGGATGACTGTCTTGTTCCCCAGTATGTAATGTCTCCACTAGCGACATGCTTGCACAATGGAGTACATTTATTTGTCATAAGTAGGGTACTTACGGACAACATCTGATAGCGTCTCACTATGATATGCCACAGGGTGGCCGTGTTGAGTGAGAATGATGCCCACAACATAGTCTAAAGCATCTGTCTCGATCTCAAAGGGATGTTGCAGGTCTGGTAATGAAATTACCAGGCATGAGCATAAGCGCTACTTCAATTCATCGAAGGATTATTGTTGGGACAGGCCCCACACAATTTGTGCCTTACCGCCACCCCTGGTTACTTGGCTGAGGGCCCATGCGATATGAGAGAATCCCAACACGAACCTGCAATAGAAATTAGCGAGGCCCAAGAAGCTTCGAAGGTCATAGAGTGTGGTTGGGGCTGACCAGTCACGGATGAGCTAGATCTTGGTTGGATCCACATGCACACCATGATGATCAACGATGTAGCCTAAGTAATGGACCATGTTGATGTCGAAGGAGAATTTTTCCAGGTTTGCATATATTTTGTACTACCGCAGGGTGTGTAGAACCTGTTGAATATGTTGCAAGTGTTCCGCCCAACTCTTGTTGTAGATGAGGATGTCATCCAGATACACCACTACAAAAGTATTGGTGAAAGGTCGCAGGATATTGTCCATCATCCTCATAAAAGTTGTTGGAGCATTTGTCAAACCAAAGGGCATGACCAACCATTCAAAAAGACCTTCTTTTGACTTAAAGGCAGTCTTCCATACATCTGTATGTTCTATTGGGACCTGGTGGTAGCCAGACTTCAGATCAATCTTACTGAAGTATTTGGCCCCCATGAGCTGATCAAGGAGGTCATAGATTCGGGGAATCAGGTACCGGTTCGGGACTTTGATTTTATTCAGGGCCCGGTATTCAATGCAGAGTCGCCAGGTCTTGTCTTTCTTCTACACCAGTACGATTGGGATCCCACAAGGTGATGAGTTGGGACAGATGTTCCCCTTGTGGAGAACTTCTTGGATCTACCTCTTGATCTCCTCATTTTCTAACAGAGAGCGACGGTAGACTGGCCCATTGGGTAGCAGTGCGCCTGGGGTCATATCAATGGGATGCTTGACTTGGCAGTGCAGAGGTACCCCGGTAGGAGAGGAGAAGACATCTGAGTGTTCTTCCACGACCTTATCCACTTGCTTCTATTGTGTGGAGAGATCGTCCACAGAGGCCCTGGATGTGGCTGTTATTTTTCTCTTACTCTGAGAGAGAATCACAAAGAAGACAAATTTCCCAGCCTAAGAGATGACCTTCCTGCATTGCTTGACAGAGATCAAGGAAATAGCACTAGGAGGGATTGCCTCGGGTATCCTGTACAATTTTTTGTTCAAAGTAATAATAACACTACAAGGCCTAGACTCATATACAGCATGGCGTTTCCATAAATAAGGTTGGCCCAAAATAACATTACAAACTTCTAGAGGAGAAACATCACACAATACCTCATCTTTGAAGGGCTTGATGTCGTACAATAGTCGACTCTGTTGGATGACGTGGAGATCGCCTCCTTTGCAGAGCCATCCAATGGTGTAGGGTTGTGGGTGCAGCATCATCGACAGGTCTAGCCGCTTGACGACCTCTGCTGAGATGTGGTTCTTATGGCTACCTCTATCAATGATGAAGTGTAGCGGGGTGCCTTTTACCCACATCTATGAATGGAAAAGGCACTCGCCTTCTTCTGGCTCATTTGGTTCATTAGGTTGGATCTTGGTGGTAGCAACAATGGCACTCAGCTCCACGTCAATGATTCATCTTTCCCTTTCTGGTTCTGACTCAGAGTCAGAACCCGCATCTGATTCAGAGGCTTTCACTTCATCCACCAGTGACTTCTTTGAGCGAAAATCAACAGTGCTATTCCAAGGGCTCTTATGGAAGTCGCACCACTTCCTGGTATCCTTCTTTGTCTTTCTGGTGTCCTTCTTTGCTTGTGGATTGGATTGGTTGTCCTGATACTGGCCACCCTTTCCTGGCTTTTGCTGTGAGGGGTTCCTAGATCCAAATTGTCATGTCTTTTGTTTGAGCTTCTGCTCGATTTTGATGGCATATCGATAGGCCGCACCCAAGGATGAGATGTCCATAAATTCCATTTTTTTCTAAATGTATCTATGTAGAGCACCGCGGTACTTGAGCACCAGATGTTGCTCTAAATATTTGATACCTAACTTGGTGCACAGGGTATGGAAGATATTTGTGAAATCTGGCACTACTTGGTCTCTTTCTTGTCGCAGTGTGGTCCATTTGGTATACAATTCATCATAGCTTCCGACAGGGTAGTATTATTCCTTAATAACATCCCTTAAGGATTCCCAGGTGGTCGTGATTATAAATAATGAGGGTTCCTCTATTTCCTTTTGCTCACAGAAATTTTCCCACCAATCTTTGACATGGGGAACGGCTTTGAGGAGAACAAAAGTAATTTTTTCTCTATTTGAAAAGTTATGGATAGAAAAATACCCTTCTAGTAGATTCAACCACTTGTCTACAACATCCGTGTCTATCTAACCTTCAAATATAGGAATATCGAAGTTTATTTGTACCTTGAAGGAGGAGGCACCTCCACTCGAGGAAGATGCATCGCTTGTTGGTAACCGCCGAAGGATTTGCACGAAACTATCCATCATCTCATTCCTCTGTTGCATGAGGGATTCCTCAAGCAACATTTTGAAAGGATCTCCTGTCCTGTCATCTTTATTTTCTCCTACCATGAGAGGTCGTTTAGGCATGCGAGAGATTTTTTCCTCAAGAGAAACAAGCTCGAGACCCAATTCTTTGTACCCCAACCTCATTGGGGACATGCATTAAGACGACAAGGAGCAGACCGCTCTGATACCACTGATCTGGATTTTATGAGTAGAATGAAATGAATACAGATTATTAAAATATGCTTAACACAAAATAACAGAGATACAGCAAAACTGGTTTTCTATTCAATAAGGAAATAAGCTGAAACTGTAAAATGCAGTGGAAAATAAGCTTGCTGGAATGGTGACGGCTTATCTCTGAGAAGAGATGTGACGGTTGCGCTCATTTGCAAGAACATCATCATAATGAGGATCTGAAGGACTTTTTACAATAAACAGGAATGTCAAAAACCCTAGAAATCCAAAAACCTAACCCTAGGAGATGAAGCGCCAAAAGTCATGTAGGCCCCGTTTAGGTAAGTTAGTCGGTCAACTTCTTGGGGTCGTAACTTCTGCATACGATCTCCATTTTAGGCACACGATAGCCCGTTGGAAAGGTATATCTGAGGACTACACATTTTGGTTTAATCAAATAAAGGAATTTTTTACTGTGCCAGTCTCTAAAAACGTTGTTTAGGGCCTCAAAACAGCCCCGCAAGTCAGGGACCTGAAAGTAGGAAAAAAACTGCAAAACTAGAGAACTGCCAAAATGAACCAGTTGGAATAGGTGGGAGGCCACCGACATCCATATGGATCATCTAGGGATATTTCAATATTTTTAAGGGAATCCTCATAAGTCTGGCATTGTGGTTTTGTGAACTCAAGAAACCTACTAATGAGATCTATGAAAGAGGATATACCCTTTTCTTCCCAACAACCCTTGATACACTCTTTTAAAAATTATGACAAAGAAGTTATGAAAATTTTTATCAGGACATCGTCCCCTTCAAATTTTGTTTCACTTATATACTTCAAGAATTCTACAATGTGAGTAATTGGTAGGCCTTTAAATATTGGATAGTTTTTTAACCACTTTATATCAAAATAATGTGGGTATCCTTGAAAACTTTCAAAATCAATAGACAGATACACTTTCTCCTAGGGTGCCATGATCCCATATTTTGGAAATATCACAAATTTGAGAGTAAGGTCGCACCTTGGAAGAGGTCAGTGGAGTCATCGGATAACCTCTTAAGGATTATCAAAGGGAGTGAGGGAATCACCCTCAGTGGAGTCGCTAGATAAGATTTGTAAGATGAAGGATTTGAGGGAAATACTTACCGAAAAAGTGTCATTGAGGAATATTGACTCAATGTTCCCCGACAATGATGCCAAAAATGTTATCTCACAATATGTACTTTCCAAAATCCCAAGGCAAGTGGGACAAGATTGGAGTAACACGGGGGTGACCTATCACTGTCACCTTAATAGGAAACCATTTTTTGTTTATGAGTAAGATAAAACTACTCCAAGGGAGATGTCCCTAGTGACCTAAAGGGATGGTGAAACAAAGAAAAGATGTAAAGATTACCCCTCTCTCATTGGTCACTCAATTCAAGTGGTATTGTTGAGTTTATGTCTTAAGAGATGAAGCAAATGCAGAAGTAAAGTGTACCTTCCCAGAAAAAGACAACAAGCATATATATATGGAATTTTCATGTACAAAAATGATATTAATGCTTCAATAGACAATAAACTAATGAAATGTGTGCTAGCTGATATAAAATTACAATAGTAAATAAGTTTACAACAACACTGAGAAATATGTAACAACTGCAAGAATATTCTTTAGAAAATGCTTTAAAAGACAATAAATATGTGGCGTTTAGTATATAGAATGATAGTAACTTGTCACAAACAAATTCTGAAGTAATTATCTATAAATTAATGTTAAGTATGCAGAAAATTTGTTGCAGTTAGATAGTTGTAGAAGAAAATTATAACAACAACAATAAAATTAGTTGTCTAGGATAAGTTAGTGTTCGTTTTGGTTGGTGAAGGATTGAGAGCTTAAACTTTGAGTTTTTGTTTGACCAACCAACCAAAGAGAAGAGAGACTAATGCCTTTAAGGGGTTGTGGAGTCAAGAGTTCGACAACATTTACTTGGAGAAACAATGATGATTGTACTTCTGTATGTAAAAGGGAGGATCTTTAGAGGAGTAGCACCTTAAATCCTCTAGGGTCCAAACTTTAGGGAGGTGAGCTAACTAGAGAGTAGGAACTTCTAGGCCCTAGCACCTTCCTCCTGCATAGACTATTTAAATGTATTTAATGCAACAACAACTAGAAAATGGCTTCTAAAGTGCTATCACTTTAGGGATTTCGAAGCATGTCTAGGTTAAACCACTTTAGTAAAGTCTAGCAAATGTAGATCAAAGAAGTAGCACCTTAAGTCCTTTAATCCTAGGGTTTTCCAAGCAAGCAATTTCATAATATTTAACATGAACAAGAAAATATACCATAACCATTCAAAATGAAATGAAAATTGTAGATTTACTTACTTCACCAAGAATAATCAAGCAATAAAACCCTAGATTGCCAAGTAAATTCACCAAAAAATTATCCAAATTGAAAAATTTATCCTCCAAAACAAGTGTGCCTCACAATTTCAGACAATAAACCCTAAAAGGGCACCAATTTCGGTCCTCTCTCTATCATGGGGGAGTTATGATGAAAACGAATGTCATTTTTGTGTATTTATACCAAAATCTGGCCTAAAATTAAATTTATTTTAAAATACAGGGTTGACCTCAACAATTATGCCCTTAATTTACAAATTAAATAAATTTACATAAAATAACCCTAAATAAGGTGATGTCATCCCTTCTAGGGTGACGTTAGGTCTCCTCAAGGGCACGTTAAGCTGCAAGAACATGGCGCTAGGCCTCCAAAGGCCTCAATCTTTGTCACACTTTCTACCATAATATCCAAGGAACCTTGTCGTCCTAGACTAGAAGGATGGCATCTCAGCCTCCAAAGGGTAGTGTCTTGGTTCATGGAGGGTGGAATCTGACCCCCTATGTCTGCCAAAGTTCCTCCAAAGGAAACGTCATTCTTTCTCCCAGTGCAAGTCTTCAATCTCTGTCATGCCCCTTGGCTGGGGTCTCAACATCCATCGGTGGGATTTGAGCCCTATGAAGGTCTGAAATGGTCATCTCTTCCTGAATACCTGTCCATTGGGAAAGGTCCTCCAAAGAAAAATAGGTACACCCTCCATGGGTCCATGAGTCATGAGTATCATAGTAAGTAAATCACATCCAACAATCAAACCACCCAAACATGTGCATCAAACCCCCCTAAACCAAACAAATTCTCAAAGACGTTATACAACTTGCCAAATTTAGGTTTGGGAAGGGTCTCATGATGTCCTATTATGTCAATACCCCTTAAGTCTAGGGTGTTTCCCAGGTGGAGCCTAATCCAAGTCATGTAAGTGTATGAAGTTGCATGGGGTAGACCTTTGGGCATGGGGTGCATGTGATAACAAGGAAATGTAGAGTCTTACCTATGGGTGCCTTTGTGGAGGGTGAGTTGCACCTTATCATGAATGAAATTTTTTCCTATCCCAATCATTGCCATTTATTCTTTCTTAGCGTTCTTTCTTTTGATATTTTCTTTTGTGTTACAAGGGAATTGTTGAGGCTAGTGTCCTGGCTTGGTGACTAGAGGTGACAGTGTCATCCACAAAACATTTCACGGAAATGAGAACGTTGGCTCGTGATGAGACCTCCTGTTATCACCATAAGAATTTATGTGGAAAATCTAGATTTCAAGACATAGTGAGGTGCTAAACTGATGTAGAGGCATGACAAACTAGAGGACAGGGACAAGTTCAGTGGGAGGAGGCTAAATCTAGTGGTAGTGTGGAGTTTATGGGACCCGTCAGGTTGCATATGGCAGGCGCTACAGATCAACGGTCGAGGATCATTTTGGGAGGAGAACTTGCACGAAAGATAATTCTTGAAAGCGAACCGAAAAGTAAACCACGGTTTCGATTCGGGACCATGTGGCACCACTGGGTGAATTTCAGGGTGATAAGAAGGTTTCCCCAAACCACTTCCACTTTCCCCCTAAATCGGGAATGTATATAAAGGTGGCGCTCATTGTTATTTTATCATTTTTTCAAATACTGGAACATTGAAAGTTGGTGTGACCACTCCATTCAAACTGAAGCTCAATAGTACACCAATATCATGCCTTTTCCATTCATTTATAGGTATTTTTCATCGCCACCATGGACCCTATCATTATGTATGTAGTAGAGAAAGACCCTGTGTCAAACGAAGAATCCCTAATTGATAGATATTCAAATGTGTTTGACACTAAAATCACCATTTTTCCCATCTCCGTGTCCAAAGATAATCTTTCCGATAATGTAGGGAAACAGATACCCTTCATTAAGCAGTCCAAGACACTATAGTCCCTTACTCTATCGAGGTTGCATTCCCTTTCCCCGAATTCATAGGTTGGTGCGCAGAGCAATATTCATAGGAAGAGAAAGTTGTCTTAAATAAATGGGGGTCTGAGGTCCTGTGTAGGGTAGAGAGTCTATCAATTTGAGGCACCCTCAGCATACCAAAGTCCCTCTCCACAATGTCTGAATCATTTGAGGAAGAAAATATGATTATGGTTTACAGGGAGTGTCCATTAGAATTCAAAGACCTATTCTTACAAACAATTGTCAAACTAGAGCATATTTCTGAAAGTCTTTCCTTGCCAATGAGTGTTAAAGTCATGGTTATTGAAGTCCAATGGGTCTATTCCATATTGATTTAGATTTTAGCTAGATAATGACAATTATGTGGTCGAGGTCATGTTAGGTTTTTTGTTGGCGTTTTTCCATTCAGATTCCAGTCAGTCAATCTGCATCAACTTCGATAAATTCATAGCTGATAATATCCACAAACAACTAGTGAATTTTCAGTCACTAAGACATTTCAGATATTACACATACTTGTTGAAGATATTCCTAGAAACAAACAAGAGAGAGTTCCCTGAAGAAACATTCATATCAACTGAATGTAAAAGGATCACATTGCACATTTTTATTAACAAGGTCATGTCCAGGGCTTACAACCTAATTTTCAACACCATCCTACCAAGAGTCCTACATGACACGAGGAGTTATTTGCAGCCAAATCCATAAAATAGAGTGGGGGACTAGGTGTTGTTCATGCATTCAATAGTGATATGGGTTTATGGTTGTCATGAATCCCCCTATCTTCTACCTATTTTTCTAACACCTAGAGTCTTTGCCCTGGATTTCATCAGGCAAAGAATCATATCAGAGACAAAGCACTTTCTGAAATTTCACAAGGCATCCAACCTCAAATTCCCTTTCATCATTGGACCCTTCATTGTAAAAACTAGATCATGCTTATCTCAGATCCAGGCCAAGCTCCAAGAGTTTGGATTTTCATAGCTACAGGGAAGAAAATATGATCCACATCAGATCATATCCAAGAGAAGACTGATGAAAAAACATGCCCCCTATGAGCATGAACATGTTGAGGGTTTTGAAAAATTGGAAAATATAGATGTATGTGTTGACATGGAAGAAATATTGCAACAAGTGAAAACAAAACAAGTGGAGGCAACCCTGCAACAAACTCAAACACAACAAACTCCTCAGAAGCTGATAGTTAAAGTCCCCAAGGTAAGTGTTTACAATAAAAAGAAGTAGTTCATAGGCCCTGGGCACCAGTAGTCAGCAGACCACCCCTAAGAATATGAAGATCACATAATCTCCATAGATAGTGGATCTAGAGGGGGAATATCCTAAAGAACAAGTAAATATGGATATGGTGGAGAGTGGCACCAGCAATGTAGAAGTTGGGAAAGGAAGCAAGATCCAAACTGAAGGCAGCTCAAAAAATTTCAATAGAAAAAATCACATCTTTGATAAGGCATCTAGAGAAGCCTATCAATCTAAAGAGGATTTGGCAAATAAATATGATGAGAAATGAAACTTGGCTATGGGTGAAATGAGGGAGTTAATCCCTGAAGTGGAAAATATTTCTCAACATAAGTCTTCTCTATTCACAGTAAGAGATATAGAGAAGAGGACATTTAATATAGTAGTTGCAGATGATGATAAAGTATCTGAGATCAAGCCCAAATATGACAACATCAGTACTCTAGACAAAGTGAAATTCCACAAGAATATCAGTGATATGTTGTATTCATATTACTTGGGTCTAAGCCTGAAGAATTCAAAGCTGTCAACTTATGCAATTAAGTTGGAAGGGCAGTTGAGGCAAGAAAAAACATCCAATAGAGCTTGGAAAACTCAGGTCAAGAGGCTATAATCTGAAATCCCTTAGGGAGTGAAAGCCTCACTAGATGAAAAGGACAAGCTGATTCAAATCTTGAAGAAGAAAATAAAAATGTCTGCTAAAGAGCATCCACAAATAACAAAAATGGTTTCTCTAGAACAGGAAAAGGAGGAATTTCGACAAGAAGCATTGAACTACAAAGCCAAGGTATTACAGCTAGAGAAAGAAAAAGTAAATTGGTCACAAGGAAAAACATAATTACCAAACATGGTTGTAGCTGCATGTTCTACTGCAAAGATCAGGCCAAGCATTGAAGGACTTGTCTAGGCTATGTCACAAGTTAGCCTAAAGGTGGGAGAAATCAAAGGGATAAAGGGAGATATACAAAAATTGAAGCAAGAAATGAAAACAAAATATGAGACGATTAATCAGTTTCAAAAAGAGAATCAAGCTTTGCAGGAAAGAGTATACAAGCTGAAAAATAGGTTGAGAGGAAAGGGATTGTTGTAGGGAGCCAAACACATCATCTGGGATTATATTGTTCCTAAAGCTGCAAAGTTTAGGGTGTACTTGAACTTCATGAATGACAAAGATAGCATGGCCTTCACAACCAAAAGCAGGTGCAATGTTGTAAATGAGGCCCTAGAAAAGAAACCACAAAGTGGGCCCAAAATGCCATAAACCTGCTAAATTCCATCCCCATTGAAGAACTTCAGACCATTGGGGTCAAAGATAAGACTGCATTGATCATCTGGTCTAGGAGGGTCAATTCCAAGCATAACCTGCTAAAATCGGTCCAAACCAAGGCCATACAGATGGAGAAAAGTATACATGAATTCAAGGATTTGTTTGAGGAATTGTTCATCAAAGGCCTCCCACCATTTTGGGATGGAAAAGGAAAATTGTATGATCAAGAGGAATACAACTCTCACCTAGCTCAATGCAGAATGGATCACTCCAAGTTTGAAATCCTAGAGGAAAACTTGAAAGGAGCAACCTTGGTTGAATATTTGATTACAAATTTTGAGATCTTGAATCAGTTCCAAACAATGAAGATTGGAATGTCAGTCATGACTTATGCCTCTTGCATTGACCTGGAGATCCTAATCAAAGAAATGATGGACTATGATATCCCTTCTGACTTGCAGTGGAAGGAGATAGTGTGGTTGGGTGAAACAAAGTGCAGTTTTCCAGGATCCAACAGATAATGCCCAGGTGTCACCAAAATGGCATATCATACAAAGGACCAGAATAGGAAAAATGGAAAAAGAAGAAGCTGAAGAGTCAGAGGAATCGATAGGTGGTTCATGAAACGTTTTTTGATTAATCATTGTAATCGGTTCCCATACCGAAACTACCAGTTGTAATTATTTTAATCAGTTTTAGAAGCTGAAACGTTTCAGTTCAACTATTGTAATCAGTTTATAATTGAAGGAACTCGAATTGTATAAATTTTAGAAGTTACTAATGTATTAATATTGGAAGAAATTCAAGGGAACCTTTTTAGTTTTTCTGAACTCAATTGTAATTTTCTAGAGTTGAATTGAATACATATGTAGAAGCTTTTGAAGTCTCTATGAAAAGATTCTAATGATGGTGATATGAGTTTTGTATTCTCTACTTGTATGTATTTCCCATGTTCTTTAATTCCATTTGCATTGTCTTCCATTTAAATTGGATAGTTTAAAATCCCAGAATTCATCTTGTGATGCTCATGGATTAAGCAAGTTAAATTGTGTTAAGTTCTTCATAACTAATTCAGAATTCATTTCATTAATGCTATGATGCAGTTACTTGTTTTGTTTTTCTTCTTACACTCTACAAACTACAATTTATGACTCTGATTCATCACCTCACTTAGCCTTTATCCTCTGGATATTTCTATTGGCCAGCCAATGTTTTCATTCATTTTCATAATTTTGACTCCATATCCCCAAGTCTCCCTCCCCTTCCTTGCCAACAAATTTATAAAAACCCCCCAAAAACAAACTAAACCTAGCCATTGATTGCCAAAGAAACACCAAGTGACATGAGAGAGCCCTCTTTGAGATAATAGGATAATACCCATCTCTAAAAAAAAATTGTAGGTTACCTCTGTCATTTGTTTATCATCCGAACAAATTTACAGAGTGATAACATTCTAGCACCGCTACCGAGGATTGAAAGTGAAATATTCCCTGGGAAAAGAACGATTTGAAGCTTCAGATTTGATTCCTGAGGGTGACAGTGAATCAAAAACCTTATTGATTGAGACTAGATTTACCCTGGCGACTCCATTACCAAGAGAACAATAGCGCAAAGTACTTTGATCTAGAAATTTTGGCTCCCAAGAGAATTCACACCAGGAGAAACCTAGACCTAGAAGTTGCAATCCATGTGTCTGATCCTGAGAATATTGTACACAAAAGACAAGAAAATCAAATAAGCCCAGCTTTGCGCTTAGACAAATATCTATCCTTGCCCAAATATGGAGTAACAAGCATTGAACATCTTGAGTTTGATGTTAAATTTGAGCAAACTCTTTTTAGAACTAAATCTGAATCATGTTTGAACGAAGTATCTTTGATAAGAAGAGGTTCCAAGATTTAATTTTATTTTCCTATACCAAACCTATTGTGATCCATATGCAGAACCACCAGCCACTTCATGTCCTCACAGCAGCCATGGAAGCTAGTTTTGCCCCTCTTGTACTTCCTGCTCAATTACATGATTTGCCCTGGGAGTATAATCTAAGGATTAAGTTGTATGATGTTGAAGGCAGTGTGTCAGCCCAAAAGCATCTAGACTGGTTCAATGATTTTATAGACTTATAAGAAGTAGATTTTGAGGATGCAAAAATGAGGTTGTTTGCACAAAGTATTACAGGAGAAGTCAGAAAGTGGCTCAGAGCTCTCCCAACAACTAGTATCATAAATTTTGAAGCCTTTGAAACCAATTTTCTTACAAAATGGGGTGATAAGAAACCCCCCCTTCCGTTGTTAACTCAGTATAAAAACATGAGGAGGTCACCTAATGAAACAGTGCACGAGTTTTCAACCAGATTTGTGAAGGTCTATAATTTAATTCCTACTGAGGTAAAACCCCCTCCTAAAGTTGCTCAACTTAGATATGTTGATTCCTTTGAAAGTAGTTTTTCTTTGTTGTTGAGGGAAATAATATCTACCTCATTAGATGACATGATGAACAATGCAATAGAAGTGGAAGTGAATCTAATGAACTTAGGAAAGATCAAATCTAACTCTGATAGGAACATGAGCAAAGTTCAAGACAAGGCACAACCTTCAACCTCACAAACATCAAAAGAAAGGTTTGAAATGATGATGAAAAATATGGAGAAAATGATGGAGAGAATGGATTTAAATAATAATCCTAACACCAGAGAATAGGTTGATGTTCCACCCAGGAATCAGAGAAGACCAACAATCCCACAAATCATACAAAGAGATCAGAGGAATTGGGGAGATCAACAAATAAGGCCTCCTTTTCAAAATAATTATGTAAATGAGAATTATGAAGAAAATTTTGAATACAACATGCATTGTTGTGATGGTGATGAGACGAAGGTATTTTTGACTAAATAAGAACATGACCAGTTCATGGATGCTAATGAAATATTCATGCAGGAAAATGATGAGAGGTTGTTAGTAGAAAGAGAATATTACCAAACAAGGTTGCATAATTCCATCATGCAATTCCAGAGACAATATAATCTTCAAAACCAGAAGGTGCCTGCAAACCCCCCAAAGGGAAATCCTACCAAAGAATCTTAGAATAACATACCTTCTTCAAGTCAGTCCAAAAATGACTTTGTTGCAAGAGATGTTGTGGAAAAAGGAAAGCAGAAGGAAGAATCCCAGAAAAAGGTACCTGAAACAAGAAAGGAAACAATCACCAAAGAGGTAGAGAAAACCTCATCCTCCTTTAATTTTGAAAGTGAGATGGACAAGATTAAAATATCTGTACCATTTAATGAGTTGATAAAGAATACTGAATATAGAAATCAGATCATCAAGATGCTCAATATGGAACAAACTTCTGACACTTTAAACATACAAGATGATCATCCTGTCATCTTATTTGGCCCACATGTAGAGGAAAATAGTGATGTTGAAGAGGTTCCCCCTTTCTATGTCAGCCTGAAGATCCATGATCTGACTCTGCACAATGCCATGTTAGATTTAGGAGCATCCCATAACCTGATGCCCAAGGTGGTCATGGACCAATTGGGCCTTGACATCAAAAGGCCTTACAAAGATATTTTCTCCTTTGATTCAAGGAAGGTGAAATGCCTAGGCCTAATCAAAGATCTGGTGGTATCCTTGTCTCAAATCCCAACAAATAATATGGTCATGGATGTAGTGGTTTTTGATATCCCTCCCAAGTTTGGCATGTTGTTATCTAGGTCTTCGGCTGCAAAGTTGAAAGGAACTCTACAGATGGATATGCCATATGCCATTATCCTTGTCTTTGGTCAAGATAGGAGATTACACGGAGAGGTTTTGCTCAATTACATGGTCAGTAACAAGGCCCAACCAAATAACCATCCCATATAATTTGTGGAGACCGAGTTGGGTTCTTCCATTTTCTTCAATGATTTGTGTTTTGAAGAGAAAGGGCAAGAGATTGATATGGCTATTAAAGATAAATCTGATCAGCAAATTGAGAAGTTTTCAGAGTAGCAGGACATTGCATAAAATGAGATGTGGAGCATGATCTTCAATGGATCTGTCAATAGAGAGGGGGCAGCAGCTGGTGTGTGGATTAACCCCCCCATATTGGCTACAATTTTTTTCTCTTATAAGCTTGCTTTTGATTCCACAAACAACATGGCTGAATGATCTGAAAATATCTTTTAAACAACAATGGTTGAGTTATTTAGCATGTGTTAATTAACCATTGAGGAAGATGAATGAAAGATGAATAATTATAGAAGAAACATAACAGCCATATACACATATACAGATCTAAAATAAAGCATGAGGATCAGAAAACCATAAACACCAATGTGATAACGAAGTTTGATAATCTCCCCTACGTCTTTGGGCCTTTGTCTCAGTGGGTTTTCATATTTTTGTTTGAATATTTTCAAGTACATCATGAAAGTTCCAATGGATTGAAAAAATGAGTTGGTCATGTTCTACCAGATCTCATGAACCCATCAAAACTAACAGCACCCAAATCGGATGAATGAAGCTCCCAGAAATGGCCCACAAAGGTGCTCTCCTCAATAGCTTCCCTGCATGACAATGGCTTTGGATCAATAATTAGGCAACATAAACATGTTTTGAACCTCCTCTCATGTCTTCAAGAGCCTATGGTTTATATAGGCCTGAAGTTGGTAACCATGTCCCAACTTCCCCCCAAGATTTGTCCTAAAAAAGGGCCCAAGATCCTCCAAAAATGGATAATATCTCCCAAATATGGCTGAAAATCCATTTAAAAATCATAAGGTATAGTTAAATAACCCACTTTGGAGAAATATTGGGGTGCAACCCCCTTTCTCCACACTCCTAATCACATGGGTGCCTCCATGTGGCCAAGCGATAGACTGTGTGCGTTGGCCCCCTAATGTCTCGGCCCTGATCTTATGGTGATGGCGCATATGGCCAAGTGTTGTTACTCCACGTGCCTTGTTCAGTTTTAGCCCCCGACTGTAAATCTCCTGGTCTAGCACCCTGGTCGGCGGTCTAGCCTGACCGATCAAGCGCTAATCATATACACTCGCGCCAACAAACAAACTCCAGCGCCATATCATATGGTATACCATTAGAACCGGGGGCTAGCTCCAAAATATAACCCCATGCTATTTAAACAGGAGTCCCGGGTCACCTGCACTAATCCACAGGATCGGGAGCCAATCTGCTTAAAACTTCTGCACGCGCCAAATGATGTATGTACAGAGTCACATTACACTAGGCATATGCAACTGTTGCGACCTGGGGCTGGGGCCTAGCACCAGCCCTAACCTATGCCAAATCCACATAGCAGCAAGATTAAGTAGTAGTGGTGTTGATAGTGGTTAAGAACTACCAGGTAGGCGGGTTGGTAGTCCGGCCTACGCCAAGATGCTCCCCCCTTGCTCGGAGGTCGCGGGTTCAAAACTCGTTGAGTCCAACATTTTGCAATAAACCTCACCCAATCAATGGGTGCCATGTGGAAACCCATGTCTGCACCACATGGCACCACTCTATTCATCAGATAATAAGCCACATGTCAAACACCCATCGATCTGACTGTTTTCCCAGTCACCACACTTGCCCAATCACTGTCTGCCACGTGTCATACGTATGTTTTACGGGCGTGCCACATGTCACCCTTACAGTGGTGAAATGTGTCACTCTCAAATTGGTCCACATGTACATGCCACATCAACAACAACTATGCTTTCCACTTCAGTTGTATGACCATATGACCTGTACAGTCAGCTACCACATGGCACTATATGGATTGTACAGTCATCAAATTTTTGCCTGTTTGGAAAATTGAACAGATCGTGATATCTGGAGTATATGATGTCCGTTTGAGCCCATTCAAGTTGCATTGGGTTTGTACCGATGAGGCATACACACATGTCCGTTTTGAAGCCATTGTGAGAAATTTTATTTTTAGGCCTTTCTGGGCCCCATCAAGCTCCAGGATCCAATTCTGGATCACACCTCCCCACTAAATACCTTTTGGTCCTCCAAAATGTTACAAAATGAAACTTTACTTGATTACATACTCATAAGGACAAGAATAAAACACTATGTTGTACAAAAATGATGTTATAATAGGTCAGCCTTTCAACATGTGTGATTACATTATTGGAAGCAAAATACAATGAAGTTGTGACATCCACTTCTGGAAAAACCAAGTGGATGGTTGATTTCCTTCATGGGTTTCTTCTTGCTTCATTGGTAATCCTTCTTCCTTTGTGAGTACATGTGCAACCCTTTTGTCCTTCCTTGGACGAAGCTCCAGATTAAGCTTCCAGCAATTAGCCTTTTGATGTCCACCCCTGTTGCAAAATGTCCAGTGAGTTTTTGGCATCCAGACTTGTTTTCCCTTCTCTTTCTTCTATTGTGGAGTTGAGTATTTATGTCATGTATCCTTCCTGGTCGACATAAACTTCTTGTACATATATTGTCTCTTCCAACACTTGGCAACACAATGCTTGGGTGAATGACAAAAAGTACATGGATACATATTCCATAAGTTTCGAATTACATGATTATGTTCTTTATAATAAAAAAGAGAATTGGTAAAATCATGACCATTATACCTTCCGTGCATATATTTTCTTTTCTTTGGAGATGACTTTCATTCACTACCACAACCAAGGAGTGATACTCCATCACCTTTCGTCAAGTGTTCCTACAATGACTTAAGCTGTCCATTCAAAGCATGACTTGCTTCTGATGTTTTGGATCCCATCTTGGAGGATGCTCCAATCTCCACTTTTCCATATACCAATCCTAAATAACAAGGTATTTTCAGAACCTATATGGGATTAACGATACCTTGGCCCTCAATTCCAAGGCCCTTTCCTTCATAACCCATCTTGGTTAGCAATTTCAAACCTATACCTCTTGTATGTTTTTCAAATGCACCAAAACCATATTGATGGGAACAAGGAGAAATTGATGAATGACCTTCACTACATACCTCAAATATGCTTTATGAAACATATGTAGAAGGCACTTCCTTCAATCCTTCTTTTCCTTTGTTTTTCTTTGAAGTTTTCGGTTGAACCGATCTCTTTCGTTCCAAGTAGTCTTCATACAACACTTTAACCATCTTGGCCATGGAAAACACCGAATTTCGGAAATCCTTCTCATCTTGAGAAATTCCATCCTTAGATTCCATTTTCTCAACTGAGATGATCTCTTCTCTTATTAACATGCAAACTCAAATCCAAATGTCAACTTGCTCTGATACCACTTGATCCGAATGGATCTTTTAAACGACAATGGTTGAGTTATTTAGCATGTGTTAATTAACCATTTAGGAAGTTGAATGAAAGAGGAAGAATTATAGAAGAAACATAACATCCATATACACATATATAGATATGAAATAAAGCATGAGGATTGGCAAACCATAAACACAAATGTGATAATGGAGATCGACAATCTCACCTACGTCTTTGGGCCTTTGTCTCGGTGGCTTTTCTTATTTTTGTTCGAATCTTTTCAAGTACATCATGAAAGTGCCAATTTATTACAACAATAGGTTGGTCATGTTTTAACAGATCACATGAACCCATCAAAACTAACGACACCCAAATCGAATGAACGAAGCTCCCAGAAATTTCCTGCAACGGTGCTCTCCTCAATAGCTTCCCTGCATGACAATGGCTTTGGCTCAACAATTTGGCAGCATAAACTTGTTTTGAACCTCCTCTCATGGCTTCAAGAGCCTCTGGTTTATATAGGCTTGGAGTTGGTAACTATCTCCCAACTTCCCCTCAAGATCTGGCCTCAAAAAGGCCCCAAGAACCTGAAAAAATGGATAATATCTCCCAAATCTGGCTGAAAATCCATTTAAAAATCATAAGATATAGTTAAATAACCCACTTTGGAGAAATATTAGGGTGAAACCCCCTTTCTCTGCACTCCTAGTCACATGGGCACTTCCATGTGGCCAAGCGCTAGACTATGTGCCCTAGCCCCTTGTTGTGTCGGCCCTGGTCTTATGGTGATGGCGCATATGGCCAAGTGTTGTTACTCTACGTGCCCTGTTCAGTTTTAGCCCTCGACTATAAATCTCCTGGTCTAGCACCCTGGTCAGTGAGCTAGTTCGACCGACCGGGCGCTAACCATATACACTCATGCCAACACACAAAATCCAATGCCAGGTCATATGTTATACCATCAGAATCGAGGGCTAGCTCCAAACTATAACATCATGCTATTTAAATGGCAATCTCGGGTCACATTAATCCACAGGATTGGGAGATAATCCTCTTAACACTTATGTGCATGCCAAACAATGTATGGACAGAGTCACATCACACTGGGCATATGCAATTGTTGCAACTGGGGATTGGGGCCTAGCCCCAGCCCTAATCTCCGCCAACTCCACATAGCAACAAGATTAAGTAGCAGTGGCGCTGATAGTGGTTAAGAAATTCCAGGTAGGCAGGCTGGTAGCCTATCCTACACCAAGATGTTCCCCCCTTGCTCGTAGGTCATGGGTTCAAAAATCATTGAGTCCAACATTTTGCAATAAACCTTAACCAATGAATGGGTGCCACGTGGAAACCCATGTCTGGGTTATGTGACACCACGTTATTGCCGGATAACAAGCCACGTGTCAAATGTCCATCGATCTGATTGTTTTCCCAGTCACCACACTTGCCTAGTCACTGTCTTCCACATGTCGTACGTACATCGTATGGGTGTGCCATGTTTCACCCTTGCAGTGGCAACATGTGTCACTCCCCGATTGGTCCACTTGTACCTCCCACATCAACATCCAACTGTACCCTTCCATGTTAGGTGTATGACCAGTTGCCATGTTAGCGCCAACTGTTCATGACATGTCAGCTGTATGACCAACTGCCATGTCAGCACCAACTATGCCTGCGACATCATCTGTACATTCGTACGGCCTGTAAAGTCATCTTCCACATGGCACTGTACAGACTGTACAGTCATCAAAATTTTGCCTGTTTGGAAAATTGAACAGATCATGATATCTAGATCATATGACGCCCGTTTGAGCCCATTCAAGTTGCCTTGGGTTCATATCGACAAGGCCTATGACACGTCCATTTTGAATCCATTCTAAGAACTTTGATTTTTAGGCATTTCTCAGCCTCATCAAGCTCCTGGATCCAATTCTAGATCGTTGAATATGAGGCATTGGTGTTAGGATTGAAGGCTTTAAAATAAATGGGTGCTAAAAGGATAGTTGTTCATGGGGATTTACAGTTGATCATAAATTAGGTAAAGGGAATATATCAAGCCAAGCACCCCAGATTAAGAGCATACAAGAATACAATGCTTGACCTTCTTGAAGAATTTTCAGAATATATCCTCTCAGCGACTCCAAGGGGTCAGAATTATATTGTTGATGCCCTTGCTACTTCAGCTTCAATTTTCAAAATTCCAATCTTTCTTAGTAGGGGATATGAAGTTGAGATCAAGCACATACCAACAGTGCCTAATAATATTAAGTATTGACAATTTTTTTAAGATGATAAACAAATAGAAAGTTTCCTCAAAATGGAAGATGGATTTGAGAATTTGAATATTGATGAAGAATATTGTGATGAAGAGGTAGATGTAGTTGTGTTCACAAAGGATGGTTACTTCGAAAATCAGATTTTTGGTAGAGATATGATGCAGCTGAAAAGTAACATGATTTGCAAAGGCCCGGTCCCATTAGAGAAACTTTTTGATAACAATGATGTGGCTAGGAGTCCAAAAATTATGGTGAATGAAGGGGATGTTGAAGATTGCAACATTGGGACTTAGGAAGATCCCAATATCATTAATCTATCCAAAACACTCAACCCAAAAGTCAAGCAAAGATATATCAATTTAATGAAAGAATTCCCTGATTTTTTTTCCTGGAGTTATGAAGATTTGAAATTTTATGACACCAAGGTAATTCAACATGTGATCCTAATCAAAGAAGATCATAAGACTTTCAAAAAAAAATTAAGAAGAATAAATCCTTTGTTGTTTCCCTTGATTGAGAAAGAGATAAAGAAGTTGTTTGAAACCAAGATCATAGTATCTTTGAGATTTTCCAAATGGGTGGAAAATCTAGTGCCTGTCAGAAAGAAGAGTCGGGAGATCATATTGTGTGTGGACTTCAAAAATGTGAACAGGGTGTCTCTCAAGGATAACTACCCACTGCCTAAGATGGATCACATTCTACATAAAGTGGTAGGTTCTCAAAAAATGTCAATGTTGGATGGTTTCTTTGGGTACAATCAGATCATGGTGCACCCTGATGATCAAGAAAAGGCAACATTCACAACACCATGGGGCACCTTCATGTATTCCAAGATGCATTTTGGGCTCATGAATGCAGGGGAAACATTTCAAAGAGCTATGGACATATTTTTTTTTTATGAGAAAGACAAATTCATTATCATTTACATAGATGATATCACTGTGTATTCAGCTTCTGATGAAGAACATATCAAGAATTTAAGAAGGGTCTTTCAGAAGTGCAGAAAGTTTGGCATTTCATTGAACCCCAAGAAGTCAAATTTTAGCATGGAAGAAGGGAATCTACTAGGTCACATTATTTCAAAAGAGGGGATAAAGATAGATCCCAACAGAGTTGAGGGGATCTTAAAAATTGACACACCTAGAAGCAAAAAATAAGTGCAATCTTTCCTGGGGAAAGTGAATTTTCTGAGAAGATTCATCCCTAACCTATTTGAAATCATAAAGTACATCACTAACATGCTCAAGAAAGGAAATGAGATAAAGTGGACCCCAGAAGCTAGAAAATCCTTTGAATACATTAAAGTGGAATTAACTAAGGCCCCAATATTGGCCAGTCCTAACTTTGAAAAAGACTTTATATTGTTCTCTTTTGCTTCAGAGCACACCATTGTTGGTGTTTTACTACAGAAGGATGATCAAAATTTTGAGAATCCTATAGCATACTATAACAGGACATTGAGGGATGCCCCATTGAAGTATGTTATCATGGAAAAGCAATCATATGCATTGGTCAAGGCCCTAAAGGAGTTCAGAGTATATATCTTGCATTCTCATACCACTGCTTATGTGCCCAATAGTTATGTGAAAGAAATTTTAACTCAGCCTAACCCTGAGGGAAAAAGGAAAAAGAAAATAGTTGTGTTATTGGAATATGACCTTGAGATAAAACCTACAAATTTGATCAAGGGGAAGAGACTTGCAAAGCTTATGGCACAAACAAATTGTGAGCTCCTGGGAATAAATTTCATTGTTGACTTGTCAGCAGATTCAAAAGGAGAAAGAGTCCCCCAGATATCCCAAAGATTCTTGGATTCCCCATGGTATGTAGATATCATTTATGTTTTGAGAAATTTCTAGGCTCCTGTTGAATTGAGTAAAACCAAGGCCAGGTTCTTAAAGATGAAAACAACAAAGTTTTTTATTGTAAATAAATCTCTATATTGGAAGGATCCAAGGGGAATCTAGTTGAGTTGCTTGTTGGAGGAAGAAGCAGAGAGGACCATTAGAGAATTCCATAAGGGTGACTGTGGAGGACACCATTATTGGAAAAATAATGTGCACAATATATTGAGGGTTGGGTTCTATTGGCATAACATTTTTTTTGATGTCTACAAAGAGGTTTAAAGATGTCATGAATGCCAAAAAAAAGTTATGAGAAGAGAAAATTGCAGCCTTTACCCTTGAAACCCATCTCTGTTGAAGCACCTTTTAGACAATGGGGCCTTGATTTCATACGAGAAATTCATCCACAATCCTCAACTCATCACAAGTGGATTTTTACAACCACATATTACTTCACTAAGTGGATTGAGGCAGTTCCCAACAGACAGGCCACAAATGTTGTTATCATCCATTTTTTGGAAGAAAATATTTTGTCCAAGTTTGGGTGTCCAATCAAAATCATTACAGACAATGCAACAACATTTAAGTCCAAAAAGATGGAGAAACTTTGCAGTGATTACAATATAAATCTTGGACACTCCACATATTATTACCCTCAAGGTAATGGTTTGGATGAGTAATCCAATAAAATCTTAACCATAATTATCAAAAATTTGTTGCAAGATAACAAGAAAGCTTGGCACAAAAAGCTCATCCATGCACTATGGGCTGACAGGATCACTCCAAAAAGATCTATTGCCACTTCACCCTTCCGGATTGTTTATGGCACATAAGTAATTTTTCCTACTATTAGGGTTACCAGTGATGAGGTTGTTACATGAGCAAGATGTTGAAACATATGTGACTCAAAGACGAAAAGATGAACTGATCAATGTCCAGCAAACAAGAGAAAAAGACTTTAACAATGCTCAGCTGCACCAAGACAATATTAAAAAGGTTTTTGATAGGCATACCAAGGAGGATGATTTCAAAGTGGGGGACTTGGTATTGAGATGGGATTCTAGAAATGAAGACAAGGGAAAACATGGGAAATTTGACCATCTATGGTTGGGACCTTTCAGAATTGTGGCATACCATCGGAATAATTCCTATCTGATAAAAGAAAGTAATGGAGAAATCATTGGACGACTTGTGAATGGCAGGTTCCTCAAACATTATATCATTTAAAGGAACCATCACCTTTTCCATTCATTGTATATAACCATTTTGTTTTTCTTGTTGAAGCAGTTGAAATGAAATCAGTAGAACTGAAGCCCGAGGTGAAGGCCCTGAGTTATGCTGAGTAGATTTTGAGTTTTATGAATAAAAGTTGGTAAATTTAATTATAGGAGTAAATCATATCCCAATGGGTAGGCACTCAGTCTATCATTATTTTCTACCTCGCAGGGAGGATAGCATCCCCAATTGGAGCCCATGTTATCACCATAAGAAGTTTTGTGGGAAATCTAGTTTTCAAGACTTAGTGAGGTGCTAAAATTATGTGGAGGCATGAAAAAATGGAGGACAGGGCCAAGTCTAGTGGCAGGAGGATAAATCTAGCAATAGTGTGGAGTTGATGGGACCCGATAGGTTGCATATCATAGGCACTACATATCAATGGTCAGGGATCGTTTCGGGGGGAGAACTTGCGCGGAAGATAATTCCCAAAAGCATGCCGAAAAGTAAACCATGGTTTTGGGTTGGGACCATGTGGCACCACTAGGTGCATTTCGGGGCGATAAGTGGGTTTCCCCAAATCACTTCCCCTCGCCCCCAAAAATGAGAAAGTATATAAAGGTTCCACTCATCATTATTTTATTATTTTTTCAAATACTGGAATGTTGAAAGTTGACGCGACCACTCCATTCAAACTGAAGTTCAATAGTACGCCGATATCATGCCCTTTCCGCTCATTTACAGGTATTTTTCATTACCACCATGGACCCTATCATTATTTCTATAGCAGAGCAAGATCCCGTGTCAAACGAAGAAGTGATAATTGACAGAGATTTAGATGTGTTCGACACTGAAATCACCATTTTTCCCATCCCTGTGTCCAGAGATAATCTGTCCAATAATATAGGGAAACATATACCCTTCCTTGAAGGAGTCTAGGCCACTATAGTTCCTTACATTGTCAAGATGGCATTCCCTTTCCCTGAATTCATAGGTTGGTGTGTAGAGCAATATTCACAGGAAGAGAAAGTTGTCTTAAATAAACGGAGGTCTAAGGTCCTTTGTAGGGTAGAGAGTTTGTCGATTCGAGGCACCCTCAGCATATCAGAGTCCCTCTCCACAATGTCTGAACCTTTTGAGGAAGAAAATATGATTATGGTTTACATGGAGTGTCCATTAGAAATCAAATACCTATTCTTACAAACAATTGTCAAACCATAGCATATTTCTGAAAGTTTGTCCCTGCCAATGAGTGTTAATGTCATGGTTATTGAATTCCAATGGGTCTATTCCATACTAAGTCAGAGTTTAGGTATATATAATGACAAGTATGTGGTTGAGGTCATGTTAGGTTTTTTGTTGTCATTTTTCCAATCAGACTCCAGTCAGCCAGTCTGCATCAGCTTCGATAAATTCATAGTTGATAATATCCACAAACAACTAGTGAAGTTTCAGTCACTAAGACATTTCAGATATTACACATACTTGTTGAAGATCATCCTGGAAACAAACAAGAGATATTTCCCTGAAGCAACATTCATATCAACTGAATGTAAAAGGATCACATTGCTCATTTTTATCAACAAGGTCATGTCTAGGGTTTACAGGCTGATTTTCAACACCAGCCTACCAAGATTCATAGATGACATGAGGATTTATGTGCAGCCAAATCTAGAAAATAGAGTGGGGGATTGGGTGTTGTTCATGCATTCAACAATGATATGGGTTTATGGTTGTCATGAATCCCCCTATCTTCTTCCTATTTTTCGGACACCCAGAGTCTTTTCCCCAGAGTTCATCAGGCAAAGAATCATATCAGAGATAGAGCACTTCCTGAAATTACACAAGGCATACAACCTCAAATTCCCTTTCATTATTGGACCCTTCATTGTAAAAACTAGATCATGCTTATCTCAGATCCAGGGGAAGCTCAAGGAGTTTGGATTTTCACAGCTATAGGGAAGAAGATATGATCCACATCATATCATATCTGATAGAAGACTGATGAACAAATATGCCCCCTATGAGCATGAACATGTTGAGGGTTTTGAAAAATTGGAAAATCTAGATTCCTGTATTGATATGGAAGAAATCTTGAAACCATCTCAAACAAAACAAGTGGAGGCAACCCTGCAACATACTAAAACACAACAAACTCCTCATACATTGATAGTTAAAGTCACCAAGTTAAGTGTTTACAACTAAAGAAGTAGTTCAGAGGCCTTGGGTACCAGTAGTCAGTAGACTGCCCCTAAGAAGATGAAGATCACACAATCCCCATAGATAGTGGATCTAGAGGAGGAAGAGACTAAATCACAAGTAAATATGGATATGGTGGAGAGTGGTACCAACAATGTAGAAGTTGGGAAAGGAAGCAAGCTCCAAAGTGAAGGCATCTCAAGAACTTTCAACAACAAAAAGCACATCTTTGATAAGGCATCTGGAGTAGCCTATCAATCTAAAGAGGATTTGGCAAAGCAATAGGCTGAGGAAGGAAACTTGGATATGGGTGAAATGAGGGAGTTAATATCTGAAGTAGAAAATATTTATTAGCATAAGTCTTCTCTATTCATAGTAAGAGATATAGAGAAGAGGACATTTAATATAGCAGTTACAGATGAAGATAAAGTATCTGAGATCAAGCTCAAATAGGACAACATAAGTGCTATAGACAAAGTGAAATTCCATAGGAATACCAGTGACATGTTGTATTCAAACTACTTGGGTCTAATCCTAAATAATTCAAAGTTGTCAACTTATGCAATTAAGTTGGAAGGGAAGTTGAGGCAAGAAAAAGCATCCAACAGAGCTTGGAAAACTCAGGTCAAGAGGATAGAATATGAAGGCCCTCAGGGAGTGAAAGCCTCATTATATGAAAAGGACAAGCTGATTGAAATCTTGAAGAAGAAACTAAAAATGTATGCCACAGAGCATCCACAAATAACAGAACTGGTTGCTCTAGAACAGGAAAAGGAGGCATTTCAACAAGAAGGATTGAACTACAAGGCCAAGGTATTACAACTAGAACAAGAAAAAGTAAATTGGTCACAAGGATATATAGAATTACCAAACATGGTTGTAGTTGCACCTTCTACTGTAGAGGTTGGGCCAATCATTGAAGGAATTGTCCAAGCTATGTCACAAGTTAGCCTAAAGGTGGGAGAAATCAAAGGTCTAAAGGGAGATATAGAGAAATTGAAGAAAGAAATGAAAACAAAAGATGAGAGGATGACTAAGTTTCAAAATGAGAATCAAGCTTTGCAATAAAGAGTAGGCAAGATGAAAACAAGGTTGAGAGGCAAAGGAATGTTGCAGGGAGCCAAACACATCATGTAGGATTCTATTGTTGTTGAAGCTGCAAAGTTCATGGTGTACTTGAACTTCATGAATGACAAAGATAGTGTGGCCATCACAGCCAGAAGAAGATGAACTGTTGTAAATGAGACCCTAGCAACGAAACCATCAGAGTGGGCCCAAAATTCCATAAACCTACTAAATTCCATCCCCATTGTAGAACTTCAGATCATTGGGGTCAAATATAGGACTACATTGATCATCTGGGATAGGAGGGTCATTGCCAGGTATAACCTACTAAAATCGGTCCAAACCAAGGCCATATAGATGGAGCAAATTATACATGAATTCAAGGATCTGTTTGAGGAGTTGTTCATCAAAGGCCTCCCACCATTTTGGGATGGCAAAGGAAAATTGTGATCAGGAGGAATACAAATCTTGACTCGCTCAATGCAGAATGGATGACTCCAAGTTTGAAAGCCTAGAGGAAAACTTGAAAGGAGAAACCCTAGTTGAATATTTGATTACAGATTTTGAGATCTTGAATCATTTCAAAATAGTGAATATTGGACTACCAGTAATGAGGTATGCCTCTTGCATTGACCTGGAGATCCTGATCAAAGAAATGATGGACTACGATATCCTTTTTGACTTGCAGTGGAAGGAGATAGTGAGGATGGGTAAAAAAAATGCAGTTTTCAAGGAACCAACAGATAATTCCCAGGTGTGACCAAAATGGTAGATCATACAGAGGACCAAAACATGACAAATGGAAAAGGCAAAAGTTGAAGAGTCATAGGAATCAACAGGTGGTTCATGAAACATTTTTTGATTAATCATTGTAATCGGTTCCGATACCAAAACTGTTAGTTGTAATTATTGTAATCAATTTTAGAAGTTGAAGCGTTTCAGTTCAACTATTGTAATTGGTTTCTAATTAAAGGAACTCAAATTGTATAAATGTTAGAAGTTTGAAATGTATTAATGTTGGCATAAGTGCAAGGGAATCTTTTTAGTTGTTTTGAACTCAATTGTAATTTTTTGGGTCTGAATTGAATACATATGCAGAAGCTTTTGAACTCTCTATGAAAAGATTATAATGGTGGTGATATGAGTTTTGTCTTCTCTCCTTGTATGTATTTCTTGTGTTCTTTAATTCCATTTGCATTGTCTTCTATTTAAATTGCATAGTTTAAAAGCCCAGAATTCATCTTGTGATTCTCTTGGCTTAAGCAATTTAAATTGTGTTAAGTTCTTCATAACTAATTCAAAATTCATTTCATTAATGCTCTGATGCAGTTACTTGTTTTATTTTTCTTCTTACACTCTGCAAACTACAATTTATAACTCATATTCATCACCTCACTTAGACTTTATCCTCTAATGAGTTCTATTGGCTAGTCTGTGTTTTCATTCATTTTCAGAATTTTGACTCCATAGCCCTAAGTGTCCCTCCCCTTCCTTGCCAACAAATTTATAAAAATCCCCCAAAAACAAACTAAACCTAGCCATTGATTTCCAAAGAAACACCAAGTGACATTCTAGATCCCTCTCTAAGTTGAACAGGCTAGTACCCAGCTCTAAAGTTGGTTTGTAGGTTACCTTTGTCGTTTTTTTATCAGTTGAACAAATTTACAGAGTGCTAACACCTCCTATCCATAAAGTAATACCTTGAGTGTTCATGTTATCTTGTGGGTCCCATTTTCTTACTGAGCATATTTTCACTTCTTTCTCAGGGATCCCTGGGTGAATCATATCAAAGGTTTCAAAATGGATTTTAACTCTTTCCATGTACTTTTACCCTTTGGGCCTTTAGCCCCTTCTTCCCACGAAGTAAGGTACAACCCTTCCTAGTATAGCCTATCCCAATGCCCAAAAGATGGGGATATGGAAGGAATAAAGATGGAAAGTCTCATGTATGGAAGGAGAAGATGATGACTCTGCAAATATCCACCCAGTAGCAACCCATTCTAAAGGGAAATCAACTTACTAGAGCATTGTTTCACCCTCCCAAGTTTAAACAAGGAAAAGCGCATAATTTCCAAGAAAACGTCATGAAATGAAGAAGGATTCAATACAACATGTTCAAGTGCTTCAAATATTGGAGTGATACATACCATGATACTCAGACTCATTAACTTATGGAGCAAGAGCCACTGCCCCTTTAGGACTAGGCTGGTGTGATAGAACATGTTGTTGGCGATATGTGGAATGTACTTGAAGAAGAGAGGGGCCCTCTGGGAATATTCTTAGTGTTGGCAAATTCAGTGGACAGAATGCAGTGAATACTTGTCATTGATGACAACAGTAAAGATGGCAGAATAAGAGATTTGAAGAGGATGGCAGAGTAAATCTCAGGAGGAACAACATGGAAGAAGATGCCCACAAAAGCTCTAGGTACAGAAGTTTGCTGAGAAGAAGGAAGATGGTGACTGGCGGATCCCCTCCAAATTTCCCGAAAGGAAAATAGCCGTCAGATCTGCAGAAGTTGCAAGGGAGATAAGCCATCGGAGATTCGGGGATCGGGATTTCATAATGCAAAGTTCACTCGACAACGAAAACCCCGAAATCGCGATATGCGATTTCGTGATTTGATCGCAACCGTTAAAAGCAAGCTTGAGTTATGGACCGTTGATCTTGCCCATCGGAGAATCAGGAATCGGAGTTCCATGAGTGTCGTGAACAATGACCACGAAAACCCTGAAATCGCGATATGCGATTTCGCGATTTGATCACAGCCGTTAAATCAAGCAGGGATCTGGACCGTTCATTCGTATGGACGCGTGGCAGCCAGGAGGCTTCATCGGAGATTCGGGGATCGGGATTTCATAATGCAAAGAACACAATGCAACGAAAACCTCGATTTCGCGATATGCGAGACTGAATCTGCACCGTCAGATCAACATGAGATCTAGAACGTTGATTCAACTCACGACGGTATACCACGTCACCCAGGGACACGTGGCACAACCAGGGAATGACAGGTGTCAGGCAGATTTAACTCTTCGGGCACATGCAAGTCATGAATCAGAGTGACACGTGGCAGGATCTAACACGTGTCAAACCACGAGTGACGTCAGCAGAGGCATCGGCGATCGGGACTTTGTAATGCCAAAATCTCTTGACATCGAAAACCCCGAAATTGCGATATGCAATTTCAAGATTTGATCGTAGCCGTTAAAGAAAGAATGATCTGGACCGTTGAATCTCTGCATGGAGTGCGAGTACAATTATGGTTGAGGAGATGACTCAGTGACCATTGGATTCAAGCGCTAGACCCGATCATCGTCGGATCAAAGATAAGT
>ML788678.1:498363-516843 GCA_009831015.1 Picea engelmannii
TCTTTACTCTTACTGTCCATATGTTGTATGTTACTTGATGACACATGAAGAAATATTAATAATTGTTAAGAAGGTATAAAATTGTTTAAGCTTATAAACAACTGATTCACCCCCCCTCTCAGTTGTATTAGTATTTCCAACACTTAGTCCATCTGGCTCTCGACACTCCATGTATAGAACCTATGGGGCTCAATACATTATCTCCTTATTTATCCCTAGGATAGGGGATAACACATCCTATGAAGTCAAATATTCACCTGTATTCCCCTTGCTCTTCCTTTCCTGACTAGCAAGAGCCGAATTCTCATCATCACCAATCTATTGGTCTACTAGAGATTCCTCCCAAATATATTCCTGGATGAAATAATCCCATAGCCTATAAAATTTGGGAAGCGTTTCCCATGCTATGGTGCCCTTACTGAATCGGGCCCATGGCTTAGAGAAACCATTCAAGGTTGTCATCACCATATCTTCATATGATACAACCTCCCCAACTACTACCAACCGATCATGAAACTGAGTGATCTTGGTGAGATAGTTGATAATTGTATCTGATCTAGTCAAATAGTATTTAATCTAGTCATCTTGGTATCTCTAATATTTTCCCTCAACACCATCTTCATGTTTTCATTACTTCTTTGGGAAATATTCTTCATATCTATAAACATATAATTTCTCGATGTATTCTCAGATAGGTGAGGAATATAATGATCTTTCACAACATCTAAGATGATCCTTATGGATTTCATCTCCTTCTTCTCATGGATGGTCAAATCCTTTGGATTTGTCGGTGGGGTCACAATGGTATTTGAAAAATACCACAACCAATTTTCCATGAGAATTAATGTAACCCTTTCCTTCCAATGAATGAATCTCAATGCACCCTTCAACTTATCCTAAAACCTCAAACCGGTTGTGACCATATCCAAATCATAATTTTAACAAGGAATATAAACTGCTAAAATTTAGATCCATTTTTCAAAAAAATTCCACTACCCAAATCTGTTACATGTTGGCCGAACCTGTTTCCTGCTACCCAAATCTCTACCCAAACCTAACCAAGGCTACTTGTAGTCTCCTACTACTACCTGAGGCCTATATGGAGTTGCATGAGGCCTATTTGGGGCTTCTCACATCTTCTACTACCTTCCTGTGCCCTTGCGGCCTGCTTGACAACTGCAACTTGCAACCAACGGATATGTGCCTGTGGCTGAAAAATACAGATGGCGACTATGGATGGTGGTTGTGGCTGTGGTTATGGTTACAAATACGACTATGACTGTGGCTGGGGATGCTCCCAAAAAATTCTTTTTTGGCATCACTATAGCTTGTGTTCCCTCTAGAATCCATGTTCTTCTCCCAACACCTGCTCCCCCATCTCTCAGCACCTACGGCTACTCCCTGCATACCCTTCCCACATGAACATACGACTGATTTGCTGTCCATACAGACTATACAACTACTGCAAAAAAATTCCCTTTTTATTTATTTATTTTATGTGCAATCTACACATAAAAATGTGTATGTTGCTTCCCTACATAAATTAAAAATTCTCGTTGTTTCCTTGAAAAAAATTATGGATATGTGCACTTGGATTCCTTTTCAAAGTCTTGGCTTTGATGCCATGTTAATTTTTAGTCACTTAAGACCTGGTAAATTATTTCATAGCAAATACCTTGTTGTAATAAAGTTATTACTGCACATTTAATGAATAAAAGAACGAATGATTTTTAACGATTTAAATAAATAAATCAATAGAAGCATAAATATAAAACCACCATTATGTACACATAATTTATGGGTAAACACCCCTGAAAAAACCTCTAAGGGAAAACCAACAACATGATGATTTTATTGTAATAAAATCAAGGCTCCCATCCTGGGAAAATGTCCCCTCGGAGGAAAAGTACAAAATAACAAAATAACTTATCACACCTCAAGATTTGTCCTTCGATCTTGTTGACCGCTACTCCTTTGTTGTCCATTTCTCCCTTCCTTGGACCCTACCCTTACACACTTGGATGAAATTCCTTCTCCACCTAATCAATGATATCTCACTATCTCACTCTGTGTGTGTCTCCTCCTCTCACATTAGCTTCCTTTTATAATGTTGAGTTTACCCTAAATCCAAAACCCTAGATCTACAAAGTGATCAATGGTTGAGATTATATCTCATCAACACTTGAGATCAATGGCTAGTATTTAGTTTAATTCACTAATGCCAAAACTTATTCATTTCATTAAATTAATCTCAATTAATTATAATAATGCATTCACTTCAATAATTAATTAATTAATTAAATTGAATTCCCCAAGTCTTGATAGGTATTAATAATGAATTCCACATGTTAGACACAAAACCAATATGGAAGTACATTTCTGATGCTACAAACATCAACATGAAAGAGTTCCAATAAATCTATGGGAATACAGGATTGTGCATACAATATTGACTAAACATACCCCTTTCAAGTTGGTATATGTCAAGGAGGCTATGATGCCCATGGACATCATAGTTCCTAGTCTATGAATTATTGTGTCCACTAATATGTTTGATGAGGATTCATTAGAAGCTAGGTTGGATTTCTTAATGCAACTAGAATAAGATTGGTTTATTTCGGTGTTTAATCAAATAGTAGAGAAAAAAAGACAAAAATCTTGGCATGATAGAAATATCAAAAGTAAGAATTTGGAGCTGCATAATCTAGCTTTGTTGTATGACAATAAATTCTTGAAGAATCCTTGTAAATTGAAAATCCATTGGTTGGGCCCCTTTCGAATTCCCTATATTACAAAATTTGGAGAAGTGAAGTTGACACAATTGTATGGGAAGTCGATGAAGTTATTGGTTAATGGAAGCACATTAAATCCTTTCTATGGCCCTAAAGGGGTGTAATGAAGAGATTTGTGCAAGATGAATTGGTATGTATCATAGTAGAAGTAAGAGTGTGATAGGTAAAGTAGTCAAGTGTATTGTAGTTAAAGTTGATATGGACATATAGAAAAGGGTGTAATTATGGTAAAGTGAGTAGGTTAATTTAAAAATAAAATTTTGGTTTTCAATAAACCTTGAGGAAACCCTTTTGATGTGATTTCCTAATGGAGTGGATTTGGGTTAAGAATTGGCAATGCAACATCAACACATTTAAATAAGTAGTTGCATCAAATGACATCTAAAACAAGGAACATTTGAAATTTCCACAAAGGACAACTCAATAGTTAGGGAGCACATTCAATGGGAAGTCTGGAAAAGACCACTATAAGAGGAAGAAAAGAAAATGTACCTCAATCATTTGAAGTTCAAGAGTTGGGAGAATTAGGGTTTGAAGTAGAATTGTTGGGGTTAGATCATATTTGTGTGAGCAGGTGGAAAATATGTGAACAAATAAATATGGTGACAACATCCAAGTCAAAAGCTAGAACAAAGAGAAAAGCTTTGAAAAAAGCCAATATTCCAGTCGTTGAAGTGCATGAGAGAGTTCTTAATCTTTAACGATTTTTGGGTAAGGTGCCTATTATGGGATTTTTGGATTACAACCTACAAAACCTAGATCAATTTTCAAAACTATAGTTCAACCAATATGCAGAAATCAAGACATTATCTAATCATTCTAAGGGTGTAGTTCCAAAATCTTGGGCAAGGAAGTTATCTCAAACAATCGCTTCTCACTCTATTAGATGTTTCCCGCTTTGGGCATACACTGTGATTTCTTCATGTGTCATATTTTTTTTAAGTAGGATTCATGGTGGAATTCTATGGTTGGATAAGCCTTACCCCATAGACAAGGATACCATGCAATGAGTCTCAATTTTACCTAGACAAGGAGAAGCATAAAATGAGGTGATTTCAACAAAATATATAAGTGTAAAGGAGGTTTATACCATATAAAGTACTCACCATGGTAAGCACAATAAAGTTGTCATATTTTCCACTCATATTTAGCTTTCAAATTGGTTAGGAAATTTAGAAAGGATGAGTGCCTAGCTGAAGTGATATATGTAGAATAAAGGTGTGCACATGGCATAAACATTTCTCAGGCTCGATATTTATTGAATGAATTTGTCATAGATTGTTTGGAGGCCTAGAAATTTGAGAAATATTTTCATTATAGTTGGGTTTTAATTTTGATAGAAATGATATTTTGGAAAGAACCTAAAGGAATATTGTTCGATGCATGTTACAAATGTTAAGAGATATATATTGGACAATAATTGATTGTAAAAAATTCAGTATGAACTTGCAAGAAATGGTTCAAGACAGTGTTTAGTTGAGATTTTGTCTTCTAGCACAAATTCATAGTTGATAGATTTTGTCTTCTAGTAAAAAGTCATATTTGATGTATTTTGTCTTGTAGTGTACAAATCAAGAAGACAAATTTGAATTATCTTCCTCCACTATAATAGTAGTGTTGCATTTGAATTATAGATTTCGTATCCTATTTGGATTCTATTTTAGATGGTCGGACAACCTATAAATGTAACATTTGTCTGTGAAAAAAATACACTTGAGAGAGGCAGAGACCAAGAGAAGAAGGAGAGTGCATCAGAGATGAGAAAGTGCAGGTTTAGTGTAGCAAAAAACAAGAGATAATCCACATAGCAGCAGCATGGTACAATTGTACAATAGTAGTTGCTTCCTTCTTTCTTCAAAAGAGTTATACTTCTATTTTAGTAGGTTATACTTCTCTATTCTCTAGTGATTTGTTTTTACCATACAACTGCTAAGTTACAACAAATTGTGGTGGTACCTTGTAATATTTGATCATTGGAATGATAAGCTGATTTGAAGGGGAAAACCAATTTTCATCTGTGTTATTCATTTATTTATTCCATTGTTCATTTTCCATATATTTGTGTGATTAATTTTATGGTCTGAAATTTATTTCTGAAATAATTAAATTCAACAATCTACTTATTTGATTGAGATCATAAGGAATTTAGTCATTTAGGGCTATGAAATATTTACATGATATTGGAGCTACTCTGATTCAAAAGATCAAAAGAGTAGGATTTTTTTTTTAGATCAGGAATGGCATTATCTAGCCTTAGGTTTGAGGACATATTGGATGGTGCCTCAAATTTCCTATCATGGAAAGTCAGGGTAAGTCTTCTATTGGAAGAGAATGACCTTTGGGATATGTTAAGGATGTAGTTGTTACATTGATAGATCCATGGGATTTGGTAGATCACAAGAATAAGGAAGTGAAATCCAAGAGAATGATCATGGGTGGTATAAAGGATCATCTGATCCCTCACATATACGAGAAGAATATGATGAAGAAGATGTTCGATGGTTGTTAGTCTCTAGCAAAGTTAGAACATAAATAGGAAGATGATGTTGCAGAAAAAACTAATATCCATAGTGATGGCCATATTAGACACAGTCACTAGTTACCTTATGAATATCACACGGATTCATGATCAACTTACAATATTTGGGGAGAAGGTTGAAGATGAAGAGTTAGTGAACTTGGCACTGAATTGATTCTCAACTTGATGGGAACCATTTGTCAAAGGTAATTGTGCTTGGGAAAAACTTCCTGACTTTGAGATGTTTTTGGATGACTGTATCCAAGAGGAGACTCATATGGAGTCAAAGGACAACAAGAAGGATAGTGAAGAGAACCTAGCTCTATTTGGTCAGTCAAATAATGTAAGAGGTGAAGCACCCAACAAGGGAAAGGGAAAGAGTGAGGATTCAACCTCATAGATAGGAATGAAGGAATTGAGTAAAATCAAGTGCTTCATATGTCATGAGAATGGACATTATGCATCACAATGCCAAGAGAATAAGAAAGTTAAAGGGAATCTACAACAAAATTAGGTAGAAGCCTTGGCTGAAAATCAAATGACCGAGTTTGCCTCCAAGTTCAAGAAAGATTTATCAATGGTATCTTGCCTTTATACCAATATGATTATGAGGAACACTTTGTATGTGTACAGTGGAGCATCTAGGAATATGACATCAGCCTAAGAGTTATTTTCAATTCTAATAGAGAAAGACTCGGGAGTTCGATTTGAACTTGGCGATGATTCCAAGTACTCAGTAATAGGATTTGGTACCATTCCCTTTTGACTTCAGTTAGGTAACTCTTTAGAATTTGATGATGTTTTTCTCGTTCCAAGTCTCAAGAAAACCTTTCTTTCAGTTTTTTTCATGGAGGATAAGGGTTATGTAGTATGTTTGAAGAACCAACAGGTTCTTATCAGGTCAAAGGAATCTATCCCAGAAGTAGCACAGGTGATCGTGGTTATGGAAGGAAATTGATACAGGTTTTAGGGTGAACTTGTTCGAGCCCTATTTCACAACACATATAACTTGTGTGAGTTGTGGAACAAGAGGTTGGGGCACTTGCATAACAAGGAATTGCCTATTCTGACAGATATAGTCACGGGTCTTCCATATTTCGATATTGAGTTGCAGGGTGTATGAAAAGGGTGCATGCTTGGAAAGAATGTCAAGGATACTTTCCAAAGAAGTGAGCACATATCTAAGGATATTTTTTATCTATTACATTCAAACTTTTTTGGATCGATGTCAGTAGAATCAATCACATGAAGCATGTGCTATGTTTCCTTCATTGATGACTTCTCTTGCAAAACTTGGGTCTACTTCCTAAAGACCAAGGAAGAATTCTTTGTTGGGTAGGTGTTATATTATTTTCATGTGTGTGGAGAGTGCGTCATATTTTATGAATGCATCTAACGATCCTTCTTTTTTCTATTTTAGTTTTTTTTTTCTATTTTTAGCATTTTTCTAAATTAATCACGGATTAAGGGATTGGGGTTATGGTAGCTGCGGAATACCTAAAATTTTGTATATATCATATTGTGAATGGTGAAATTAATACAATTAAGAGTAGAGAGATGAAACACTAAGGAAGGTTGGTTTTCTCCCAGTTAAGGGTTTCCAATGTAAACTTTGTGTACAATGTGTATGAGCCATGGATTAATTTATGTTTTTCTTAAGAATATGTATGCATTACTTTATTTCATAGGTTTAAAACTTACATGTGGTATCATAACACGTTTTTGGCTTCAGGGGGATGCCTTTGTTGCTGAGAGTTTGGATCAATCTTGATAGATCAATTTTATCTTGGGTCTGTGATAAACTTGGGTTTAGTAGGAGCTTTGCAGTGGTGATTCATGTGTTGAAAGATAATGGAAAGCAGTTCTAGAATCGAGATTGATAAGTTCTACAGTTAAAACTTTGATCTATGGAATCTCAAGATGGAGGACCTTCTTGTAAATAAAGAACAATGGATTGTTAATGATTTTGGTACACGACCTACTGGTACACAACCTATTAGTACACATCCTATTGGTACACAATCTATTGGTACATAAACTACTAGTACTCAATCTACTAGTATGTCTAAAGAATATTAAGAGAAGTGGATATAAGAGCAAGGAGTATGATTCGAGTATGTATGGATGATTCAGTGTTATTGACTGTGTCGGGAGAATATACAGCCAAGTAATTATGGGAAAAGTTGGGGAATTTTTATCATTCAAAGTCCTTGGTAAACAAGTTGTTTCTTTGAAAGAAGTTGCATCATCCTAGGATGGAATATGGATATTATGTGACAGATCATCTAAATGACTTCAATACTCTGGTAATTCAACTTGGATCTGTTAATATTATGCTTGCAGAAGAAGATAAGTGTATTACTTTGTTATTTTCTTTTCCATACTCCTGGGATAATATGGTTGTAGCAATTGGTAGTACCACTCAATCTACATTGAAGTATGAGTATGTAATTTCATCCTTATTATCAAAGGAGATGAGGTAGAAAATCATGTATAGTCATAGCACATATTCTTTATTTGTAAGAGGTCCTCCCAAAGATAGGGATATAAATAAGTCTTCGAGGGGGGGGGATCTAAATATAAATGTAGGTCTAAATCCCCATGGAAATATTTAAAGAAATGCTATAAATTTTGTAAAGATGGGCATTATAAGAGAGATTACAGGTCTAATAAAGTTTATAAAGTAAAGGGATATAATGATGCCTCTTCCATAGAGGATAAAACCTCCATAGAAGAAGGAGGTGATGTTTACCTAGCATCTATAGGTACACATGTAGATCGTGATGTATAGTTGATAGAATTAGGTGCATCATTTCATATGAATACTCACATGGAGTGGTTAAATGAATATGAAAAGTATGATGGTGGTGAGGTATTCCTAGGATATGACTCGAAAACTAAAATCATGGAACGTGGAAGGGTTAAGTTGTTTCTAAAATATGGAAGAATTAGAACTCTCCTTGGAGTTATGCACATTCCAGATCTAGCCATGAGCCTAATATCTAGAAGTAATTTGGATGATGCAGGTGTGGATACTTTATTGGGAAAGGGAAATTGCAATATGCTATGAGGAGTAATGGTGTTGATGAAGGGAGTTTGGTGTGGAGCTCTATACAATTTATTGGGAAGAAATTATACTGATGGGTTTAATAGTTCTATTTTCCCTGAGCTAAGAAATAAATAAGATATGATCCATATCGAACCTGCAAAGAAGACCATGTTGTCGCATCAAAGACTGGGACATATGATAATTTCTCAAGGAACACGTGGATGTATTTCCTTAGGAATAAATGTGCGTTATTTGATAAATTTAAAGATTTTAAGGCTCTAGTAGAAAATCAAACAAAGAAGAAAAGAAAGGTGTTGAGGATAGATAATGGTGAAGAATTATGTGGGAATGAATTTGAAGAGTTTTGTAAGAGTGCGATATAGAAAGGAAAAAGACTACTCCATACACACCTCAACAAAATGGGGTTGTAGAAATGATGAACAAGATGTTGATGGAAAAAGAAAGGAGCATGATTAGTGGTGTCGGGTTAGGACAAGAACTCTGGGTAGAGGAAATGGGTATTGCATGTTACCTGATAAATAGATCACCCTCGTCAGTGTTGGTGGACAAAAATTCGCATGAGGTATGGACTGGTAAGAAACCCTCTCTTGAACATATCAAAGTGTTTGGTTGTGATTCTTATGTACATGCTCCAAAGGAAAATAGGAGTAACATGGGTCATAAAGTTGAAAATTCTATCTTTATTCGTTATAAATATGGTATGAAAGGTTATAAGCTTTGGAACCTATAAACTAAGAAGATTGTTTATAATCGGGATGTTGTTTTTAGAGAGGTTAAAGATGTTTCCAAACATGAATTCCTACCAAGGCAAGAAAAACCTAATAAAATAGAGTTTGAGTTGGATGATGCAAAATTTAAATCTATGGAAGAAGATGAATCATAATAATAAGAACCTCACACTCCAGTATTGAGGAGATCAATGAGGGAAAGAAGGAAACCAAAAAGGTATAGTACACCTAATTTTCATGCTAATTTTTCTTTATCTATTTTGATGATGATCCCAGAACTATCAGGGAAGCAGTGAATTTAGAGGATAGTAAACTTTGGAAGAAGGCCTTGGTTGAAGAGATGGATGTCTTGGATAAGAATGAGGCATGTGATCTAATTGAGAACTAGAATAAAGTCCATTGAAAATAAAATGGGTGTTTAAGAAGAAGTTGAATGCAGAAGGAAAAGTGGAGAAATACAAATCTCGGTTAGTATCAAAAAGTTTTCCCAGGTAGAGGGAATTGACTTTGGTGATATTTTTTCTCCTATTTCCAAGTTAACCTCTATCATATTCATTTTATCTATTTTTACTGCTTTTGATTTTGAGGTAGAACATATGGATGTGAAGACAACATTCCTACATGGGTATCTAGAAGAAAAAATCTACTTGAAGTAGCTAGAAGGATTTATAGTGAAGGGAAAGAAATAGTTGGTATGTAAGATAAAGAAGCCACTATATGGTGTTGGAATGTTGTTCAATACTAAGAAGCGGGGGGGGGTGAATCAATATTTCTTCTTTTTCTCAAATTAAAATAATTCTTTATTAATTTATAACAGTTTATCAACAAGAATGTACTAAACTCTAAATTTTAAATGTAACAATCATAAGAATTATATTTCATTTACAAGTTATAGTATGTAAGAGACACCAATATCTCTTATTTTGAGCACCAACTCAAGGAAACACCAATCCCCTATTTTCCAAGCACCAACTTGAGGAAGAACCAACTCCCTATATATTAGAATCCAACTTGTAGAGGACTCCAATCCTCTTGTTTTCTAGCACCAACTCCATGTTTTAGGCTTCAACCTATAGAGGATTCAAATCCTCCATTTCTCCTCCCTTCCACCCTCACTTCATGTGAATGTTTTAAGTGTCAAATTCTTCCTTGACCTCTACTTCTTGTTTTTGATCTTTTTTATTTTCTCTCAGAGATATCTTCCTTTCACCAAACCTTTATGTTTATATATTCTTCCAACAAGTACGACATTGAACCATTGTGTCTTTTTAATAATGAACCATTGCACCTCTCCATTTAATTTAACAATAGTGCTAATATTTATGTTTTCATTAATAGTTGATTTTAATTTTAAAATACTTCAAATCCTTTGTAAGTTGTTTTTAAGAACAAAATTCTTCCTTCGTTATCATATTTAAGTAGTTGAGTAACCTTGGTCCCTTTCCAAAGTATATTTAGTAAAGAATTATATTTAAGAATCATATTCTCAATTGCAACTGGTAAGCCATACATGTTTCATAGGATGCTTGCCTAAAAACACTAGACTTTAATTGTTGCAAAATGTTGTGATCTTGGTTCTACTTGAAGCTCTTTGGTATTTGTTGTACTGAAATTGGAAATGTGTTAATTCATGGCCCCTTTGATTCAAAGGACCAAACATTGTGACCAACATTTTTGACAAACGAAACGCACATGTGTGTTTTGTACTCCAGCCCGAAGGCCCTTCTTTAATTCATCAAGTGGCCATGACATATAACTAGGATTTATGCCAATTGGGGCTTATCATGACTTGATATTTTACATATGATCTTGACCTGTGACCGAGAGAGAACACATACAAGACTTATTTTGGCACTTAACCAAATCATTGTTTGGGTTTTAATCAAGCATTGAGTGAACGGTCTTAGTTAATTTCAAAAATGAAACATGTACATGAAATAAACTTAAGAAAAAGTGCAATAGAACGTCAATCTGACACGTGGTATATTAAATTTTAACATATTATAGATTTCGAGTCCGCCCTCCTTTAATAAGTCTTTATCATTTTGAAATGTGAATTTGGACTTGGAGTTGTTGATTTGGGATTGCTCCAGGTCAATGATTAGATTTCAATTATGTCAAAACCTGTTTAAGTAATTTCCTGGGGTAAAAAAAGAGGAGTGCTTATTCCATTATCTCGTTCATCGCTCGATCAGTGACATAGATGCACCATCTATACCATAGTGTATGCAATTCACAACAATGAATCAATATACAATCCTTCGCCATTCACAATTCACTGGATGATGAGTATTTAACATGTGTGTCTCATATGCAATTTGTTTCTTTGAAGCAATATTGTTTAACGTTGTAAAATTTTTGCAGGAAATTCAATTCAAGAGATTTATCAACATGAGCCCCCTTTGAAATTTTACACTTACACTATGGACATCTATCCTTTTTTATATGTGTGGTCTCACCTATTCCCCTAAAATTATAGTCACATTTCTATTTTTCAAATTGTTGAAGATAAAGATGTTTAATAGGGACTTACAATAATTTAGGAGAATTGACCATAATTACTTCAATTACTATCATAGAACTCGAATTTGTGAACTCGTGGTTTTTTTTTCTCTAACCAGTGTTTCTGTCCTCAACAAAGATATTGAGAATTCTATTGACATCAATATCAAAGAACACAGTGATATGGGGAACTCCTCTATGGTCCTTTTTTAGGGGATGAATTTTTTTTCACCTGTAGTTTCAAGCCCTAGTGAGAGTGAAGTGACATATAAAGGAAACAGATCTTGTAATTTCTCATTACCCTCTCTACTCAAAATAGAAGCCTACACTGCAACTCCATATGCAACAGCCTCATCAAGGTTAATTCTCTTTTACAACTAGTATAGCAAGGTACATTAATAAATTTATAGTTTGAATGGACTTGTCTATATGATAGAACCATATTAACCCTTGTTGACATCAATAACAACATCATAGTACCATGTCTAACGTTCTCCCCCTTTGACATTGATGTCAACACAGTGAAAACCGTTGGTTTTCAATTTTAATTGAGTTTTATTGTTTATTATCCCCCTTTGACATCAATGACATAAGTGGTATTTATCTTCTCCCCTTGAGGTTATACTTCCTCTGTCCATGTACTACTTTTCTGATGAAGCTTGTGCCATTTAATTGTATATGGAGATTACCCCAAATTGTTTTCTAAGGTATTCAAAAGTACTCATGGGTAAAGTTTTTGTGAATATATCTGCAATATGTTCTTTAGTATCCACATATTCCACATTAACAACTTTTTGAGTAACTTGTTCCCTTAAAAAATGAAATTTAATTGGGATATGCTTGGTTTTTGAGTGCATGACATGATTCTTCAAAAGGTTTATAACACGGTTATTGTCATAGTTAAGAAGAATTGGATGATAATACTTTACTTGTAAGTATTCTAGAGCTTGTTTCATCCAAATTACTTGAGTGCAACAAAAGGAAACAACAATGTATTCATATTTTGTTGTAGATAGTGATATGGAGGGTTTCCTTTTACTTAGCCATGACACAATACATTTTCCTAGGAAGAATTCTCTTCCACTAGTGCTCTTTATGTCATCAATACTTCCTGCCCAATCTGCATCAGTATATGTATTTAATGTGAAGTCTTCTATTTTTGGATACCATAACCCAAAATCCAAGTTTCCTTTGAGATATCTAAAAATATTTTTAACTTCTTTCATATGTGTCTCTTTAGGTACAAATTGAAATCTGACCGCTAATCCTACAACTTGCATGATGCTCGGTCTTCTTGTTGTCTCATATAATAGGATACCAATCATTGATCTATACATGGTTTGGTCTACTTCTAGTGATTCATCATCTTTGCTAAGTTTGCATCCTGTAATCATAGGAGTGCTCATAGGTTTACAATCTTCCATTTGAAATTTCTTCAACATTTGTTTAGTGTATTTGGTATGAGATATGAATATGCCTTTGTCTGATTGTGAAACTTGTAATCCTAGGAAGAATGTTAGTTCACTAAGCATTGACATCTTGAATTATGTTTTCATTTCTGTAGAAAATTTCTTGCTTAGAGGATTTAGATTACTTCCAAATATGATATCATCCACATATACTAATTTTCAATTTTAATGTAAAGATTGTTGTCAATAACTTCTATTTTGTATCCTTCTTGTTGTAGATGATTATCAAGTGTTGAAAAACATGCTTTGGGAGCTTCTTTGAGACCATTTAATTCTTTATTTAATTTGCAAACATAGTCTTTATTTTTTGATAACATAAATCCTTCAAGTTGTTCTAAATAAACTTATTCTTCTAAATTTCCGTTTAAGAAAGCATATTTGACATCCATTTTAAATTTTAAATTTTTTAAAACATGCAAATTCCAAAAACATTATGATAGCTTCTAATCTGGATACTGGGGAAAACGTTTCCTCAAAGCCAATTCCTTCTACTTGAGCATATCCTTTACACACCAATCTTGTTTTATTCCTTATAACTTGACCATCTTCATTAACTTTATTTTTAAAAATCCACTTGGTCCTATTGATGGGACCTAAATCCCTTTGACTCAATAGTAGGAACCAAACCTGTGATTGAGGCCCAATTAGACTCTGCAACATTTAAAATGGAATGGTTCTCCAAATCTTGCAATCCGACCAATTTATCGATTGGCTTTGTGTTTATTTGTGAAGGCTCTTCCTTCAGTTGGGACTATTTTCTTCTGTATTTTCTCTTGGGTGGGGCTGGTATGAGAGACACAAGCTAGTATAAACCAAGTTGACTAGTAACAAGATTGAGTTTTAACTACTAGGAAGAGGCTGAGCTTGGGATAACCCGCTTCTCAAACATGCAGATAGTGATTCTATGCAAAATGGCCTATTACTAATACATTAACCAAATGAGCATCCAATTATTGTCTGAGAAACTAACTATCAAAAATAAATCACATGTGTAACAGGATAGTGGCAAGAAAAATAATTCATCTACCATAACCATGAATCACATAATAACACAACGATTTATCTCCATCATGAAAGCAAAGAACATCAAGACATTGCACCATATAACTTGACAATAGAATTAATTGCTCTTACTCATTACTACATCATTCATGAAATAGGATAGGAAGTAGTCCTTCTCAAGTCCAATCACATTGCATCTGATGGAAATAGTTTGTCTCTGGTCCAGAAGGACTTCGAAATTCATAGCATTCTCAAAATAATTCTCCACAGCCAAAAAAAAAGAAAGAGTTCTTACAACAACCATCGACCCTTGACTAATTGGTCGATGTCCTTATTTATAATATAAAATTCAACCGAAATTAACGGCTAAGTACAATTTGAACCAAATAAAATTGCCACATGGTGTGATCATCCAACAATTTATTTAACAGTCCATTCGATATATTTCTCGAAAAGGATGAATTCTTTCGTAGTCATACCAACTAATAAACAGATCTTCACAGGTTTGGGCCCATGGGAATATGTGTTGTTCCATTGGGGCTACATATATTCCTCTGATATCTGTTGCATGTGCTCGGTACTTTACCAAACTGGCATTCAACTGTTGCAGCATGGTTCGAGCTCTGATCAGGTGTTCCACAAATTATTGCACTTGTCCTGGCCTTGCATCGATTATCTTTGCGCATTCTTCGGCCCATAGCGAGTCTTGTTTAGCATGTGTCTAGAACACGTCTCTTAGGTTAATAAATTCATCGGGGATGACAAACTCCGGGAGCCTGACATCCTTCATTACTTTATTGATTTTACCCCAGTGTTTATGGAACTTGGCTCATTTCTCTTGAATTTCTCAGTGTGTGTCCCGGAACATCTTAGCCCAGTACTCGGCAGATCTCTTCATGCGGTCGAGATTACTTTTTCCTACCATCTGAATGCCATGTATTTCATGTTCTCGACCCTCCTAGACTGCCTCAATATATTCGAGTCTCTCTACCGCTTGCTGTGACTTTTCATGCCATCGCTCCATCTCTTTGCACGTCGTGAGTGCCATGAGAGTGTCCTCCTAGAAATCGACTATGTTTGTGGTTAACAGGTGCCTTTCCTTCTTGAACTCATTTTAAACACCGTTGAACTCACGTTTCAGATACACAACGGTCTGTGTAGCGCTCTTGTAGTACTCGGCTAGATGACGCATGTGCTCTAGCTCCTTTAGGGTGGCAACTAATTCCTTTTCATCCCTCCTAGCTCTATCCTAGGCAGCATTGAAGAGTGCTTTTCCCACCTCGATCTATTCAGACGTACGATCTTCTACTGTTTTGATTAATTTTTCTTCTATGGTAACTAAGAAGGAGTGATCCAAGGTGATCCTTCTCTTCTTTGCAATCCTTTGAATGATGGATTTTCTCTTTTGATCATAGGAGATCACATAGATGTTCGCTACCTCATATATCAGTTCTGGTATCTGTTGATCGCCCCATGTGAGCTTGTTTCCCAGGCTACCAACAATGTATATTTGTTCAAGAGTGGGCTCTCAAACTTATTCGCTTTGCCTTATAGATCTGACCTCTACTTGTCGTTCATTGGGTATTTGAATATTGGGTAGAATAAATGTGTCGGGTATAGACTCATTACTTACTTGATCATCGGCTATAGAACTGTTGATTTCCTTTTGTGGAGGTTCGTCACTTGGACCTTCTTCTGCTTCCTATTCGTCGGAATCTCTTGTGTCGAGGCTGCCTTTAGCTCCTATTTCCTTTTGTGAGACCTCCTTTTTTTGAACCTCAGTCTTAGGGGAAGAGGTTTTCTTAGGACCTTCTTCTTCTTGGACGTGCACCAGGGAGCTATGAGTAGTCTCCGAACTCTCATCGTCATTGTATATATGTATAAGTGTGCTCAAGGGATTGGGAACTTGTGTTTCTATCCACACTCAACCTGTCTCTTATTCAGTTATCCCTCCTTCCGAGGGATTGATCGACTATGTTGTGGATTCAGGGTTGTCTAACCCATTGGTGTTATCAGGAACTATGGAACCAGGATCACTTGACTTTTTCGGTACGCTTTAGACGGTAGTTGAAATCACAGGTCTTATGATAAGGTATAGTTCATCCTGCATCTGCTTCATTAGTAGTTGGGTTTGCTGATATAAAAGTGCACCCCTCTCTTGTACAACTTGATCTTCAGGGAGATCCCTGATTTGTATTGGGGATTCATGATAAACCGTTGTTGGCTCAATGCCCTCTCGAAGATCGTCTATTTCCTCGTTGGATTCAGATGCTACAGTTCCTTCCTGAGCCCTGATGATTTCATGGGTTGCCTGCTCCACAGATGTCACTTGTTTTTCCAAACTCATAGATTTGAATCTGGTCATTCGAGGATCAACCCTTATTGACACCACTTCATCCCAATATTGAGTGTTTTCATTGAATATTTCATCTTTGAACTGATCATGGGAATAGGGCCAATAGGATGATACATGTGATGCATGTTGTAAGACCATTCCCTTGGGCTCATTCTTGCGAAATCGACCATTTTGGAATCAAAATTATAATTGAACTAGCCCGAGTTGCTTAGCATGCATGGTGTCTTTGACCATGTAGAAGCCAATATGAAACCCATACGGTATGAAGGCCCGCTTCTTGTCTTTTACTAAAGTTGCATTGTATTCTTGCAGGATGGTCTAATAATAGATCTCCCCTAACACTAGTCGGTCGGGAACATAAATGGGTAATAAGTGGGGTACCCCTGTAGCACCAAAAACCCTTATGTAGGCTTCTTTCTCATCTAAATACCAGTGACCAAATTTGGCTATAACCTTCTTTGATTTATCTGACATCCTAAGCAATTATTTCCTGAATAGCAAGAAATAAATGTGTGCAATAAAATGATTTCAGATAACAACATAGGAATTTTTGTACCTGTTTTCCCATAAAATGTTGAAATATACATGGATCGGGAGCTCCAAAGAGTGCCAATTTAGGTTCATCCCAGAAAAAGAAATCCTGGAGAAGACGATGTCTAGCAAATATGAAGACATGTAGAAAGCGAGAGTATATCCTTCCTTTGGCACCTGAGCTTGCCTTATGTAGGTGCTCATTTGTTTGGAGATAATGGCATCCCAATTGAAGCCTGTGCCTGAAATGGAAACTGCGAAAGCTAGAGGCATCCAAGCCTCTGAGAACCGGGAGAAATATTTCTCCCCATGCAATCTGCAGAGTATGGCCATGAGATATATGTATGTTTTTTTTAGACTAACCATTGGGTACCAGCCAACAGTCTGGTTCGTGAATTTTTTGTCTTCTCTCCACCATGATGCCATGATTTTGTTGGTATCGTGCGTTGCATAGAAGCTTAGAATGGAATCAGTGATCAACTTTAGCTCAGATTACCTGATCTTGTAGTAACTCTAAAACTCTGATGGCAGGAAAACCCCGACGCATTCGTCGTTATCATCGTTAATCAAACATTTTTGTGCATCAGCGTGGTTAATTAGCCACTTCAGAAGCTCAATGCAAGGAAATACTGGAGACCGTCTTGCCACCATGTGTAGATAAGCCCTGCGAATATTTGGGAGGACCTCATCATCGAGCTCCCTTGTATCAGGATCACTGTGCGGGGTATATTTGAGGGGTTCTTCTTTCTTGATTTTCTTGAACACTTCTTCCTAGCGAGGAAAATTTGTCTTGGCTCCAATACTTGCCTCTGTGTCTCCTATTATAACCCTATAATTTATAGGATCAACTGTTGATTGTATTTTTTGTCCCTTCAATGTTTTTTACTTGCAGAGACCACTACAGAAAGGAAAAGAAAGAAAAGAAAAGAAAAAGAAAAAGAAAATGAGAAAAGAATAAAAGAGGGCATAAAATAAATTAAATGAAGCCCCATGCAATAACAATGGCTTGGTCCATACAGTCTAAGCATGGCCAAGTCCTTTTAAATTGATGTTGATAGGATTAATGAATAAGCTTGGCTAAACTATCTAAACTTAGTCAAGTAAATAGGCCAAATAGAGAATAAATTTGACCAAATTGCCTAATATTGGTCAAATAGCCCCTGGGTAGAGTAATTTCTTAGTCCAACAGTTTAATCTGGGCTAAATGTCATAGGGAAGTAGGTTAGAACTTAGGTTAGAGCATAGGTTAGTTGGCTTGATTTCAATCAAACATGCATGATGATCTATGTCAATTCATATCTTTGAAGTTTGAAAGTATGTTACCTGACCCCCATGGTGTCAAAAGTAGGAAAAGTTGAGCAAACCCACAAAAATGCCACAAGCCTAAGTCTCCACTATAGAAATGATTTCACGCTGGAAAATTAAAGAGAGCGCATAGATGGATGACCGAGACACTAGCGCTTACATCAATGATTGGGATATGATTCTGGACCCCACCCCCCCCCCCACCCC
>ML788678.1:516893-529246 GCA_009831015.1 Picea engelmannii
GGGGGGGGGGTTTCCAAAAAGTTCATTAAAGGAAGTGTTCATCTCTACGATCTAGCATCGGGCACGCGGATGAATGACTATCAATGTTTTTCGGACCCCCCTGACCATTCTCTTTTTAATGATGGGGGGGAGGTCCAGAATGAAATGATTTTCTAGCAGCCCCCCTACTCTAACGTGGCAGGAATCTATTTCACTTTCCTGGCATACCATCGCCATATCATGACATCACTTCCACTTTCTTCCCCTAAGAGTCCTATCTCATAACTCTGTTAGTCCATCCCCCCTGTTTCACCTGTCACAAGTCCCCTCACCTTTACTGGTCTCCAATCAACACCCCCATCGTCACCAGGTCGTACTCGTCACCCATTTTTCATCTGCCCTCTCAATTTCCCAATGACCCGTTGGCCATTTATTACAGGTTAACTTTCTCGTTAGGTCTGTTGATCTGTCCCTGTGCCCAACAAGTATCCGTTCAGCCAAAAATAGGCCTGCTCTTTCATTCGCCCATTATTTCTCTTATCCTCACACCAGAAGTTTCCTTGTCCCCTCTCTGTTTCAATCAATAGCCCAACAACAACCATTACCACTAACTTTTGTTTGAATTGCAAGTATTCTTCACAACTATGGTGCCAAATTCCAAGAAAGCATAGGCCAGGGAAAATCCTTTCCTCCCTCCTCTGATCAACCTCTACATGATCCCATTGGCCGACAAAGATCATCTAATATCATATACAGGGTGCAAAGTTGATTTCGCGGAGCTGCAGTCATGGCTCAAAGACACTTTCTTAGATCAAAACGATGAAATCGGGCTCTGGGAGTCCAATCTTCCTTTATATCTTTTCCCCCAGGTCCACCATTTCCCTGAATATGCCCTCAAATGCCAGGCCCACTACCTTTCTAACCAGAGAGCCATAGTCTTTTCATCGAGAGAAACTTTGTTCTTCATCACCCCAGAGGCCATTGATCAGATGATGCAGATACCCATAATTGAATCTGCCTCCCCTTTCAATCTTGAAACCATAACAGAGTTATACCAGAAATTATCTTTTCCTCAAAGAGCCTAGATATTTGAATTGTTCTTCCCATAGGATGCTCAGCTTCCCAAATCAAATCCCCCATATCCTTCCTCCCTGTTCTCAGAAAAGGGAAACCAAGTTATCTCATCACTCTGTGCATGCTTGGTTATTTTTTAGACGAATGGGTGGATGAACCTATATTAGGTTTTCTGTCCATTTTCTCTACCGAGGAAACGCCCACCACTCAGTTCAATTCCAGCACCTTTTTAGCGGACAACATTCATGAGCAGTTCTCAAAATTTGCTAGAGAGGGCATGTTTTGGTACTCCTCCATATTGTCTTACATGTTCAATTTATTTCAGGCAGATGAGTTCTCTTTCTCGATGCATAAAATGGACAAGGACGGGAAGTCGCAGGCAGTGACATCTTAGACTTCGCTGCTCAGGTGGAATTCCACGGAGTTCATTTTTAAATAGTTCACCGAGTAGTTTTACCACCCAATGGTGAGCATGCTTAGTGGCAGACCAGAACCAAGAATAAATGAGGAAATTCAGAGGATTTTACACCTCTCGGACCTTGCAAAAATCGGAGATTGGTATCTTTACCAAAATCACACTAAGATCAGGATATATGGATGCGAGTTATCTCCATACAAGCTACCCAAGTATTTACCCATGAGGATATTTTCCTTCGAATACATAAGACAGATGATAAATTTAGACGACATACACTTTGTGTCTATGAAGAAGAAACAACAACTCTGAATTAAAGGGAAAATAATATCTTTTATCTACAATAACCGAGGCTTCGGGGAAGAGGCAGATAGGTTTATGAAGGAAATGAAGTTTGACATTATTTTCGTGTGGCAATATGACCCTTGTGGGATCATTTTGGAGATGAGGGTAAAGAATAAAAACATTCCCTATGTTCATTCACCCAAGCCCGAAATCGAGAAATTCGCAAATCAAACGAAGTGGGAGGAGAACACTCTGGAAGAGACAGAAGAGCAGTCTCCTTCTATTATTGTCTCACAAAAAAACACGCCATAGTTTCCAAAGGAGAAAAGGCTCAGAAGGGATTCTTCACCTTCTGTCATTGAAGTCTCGGCCAAAGATTTCCAATTATAAACCAAGAGGCCGAAACCCACTCCTACAACTGACACAGCTAGTGAAAAGGGAACCCAATTCGATACAGTTATGAAAAATGATCAGTCGCCACTTATCACTAAAAGCCAGCAGATCACACCTTCTTATTCATTCAAGAAGCAGATGGATACTTCATTAATAAACCAACCAAAACAAGGAGGTGTCAAATTGATCATCTTTGAGAAATATGACCTAATCAAGAAGAGAAATCAAACGTTGATCAACAACACTTATGCTCAATTTTGGAAGCAGATAACCATGACATAGCACAGACTATTGTTTGTGTTTGATACAGAGAAGGGTAGAATGCACATGGATTTTCTACAGGCCCAGGTTCTCGACCCAAAGGAAATCACTGACTACAAAAGGGCAAAGTTCAAGTTCCACACCAGAGATGTGCACCCTGCTGATCAAATGGATCTACACAGGAAAACTATAGAAATGGTTTTCTCCACTTTGGAAACTGCCTCTACTTTGGCTGCTAAACTTCAGGTCTCTCTGAGCAATGTTCAAACACAGTTAAAGTTAGAAAATATATCATCCTTTGCGAAATATAATTAAATTAAAATGTTGGAATAATTGGTCCTCAAGATCGGGTATAACCCCTCGAATGTGAAAGTGGTCGAAGAGATGCTTAAAAAGAAAAATGCAAGTATAGCATCTCTGAGGAAACAACTGAAACTACCACCAACATAAGATGCACATGCAAAGGAGATAGCTGAGACAGAAGGTGAAAAGGATGAGATGCTCAAGTTGATCATGGAGCAGAATGCATAGTTGAAAGAGATGGAAGCAGAACTTGAAATATTAGTGAAGGAGAAATAGCAATCAACGCATATGGAAGTCATTCCATTGAGTGCAGTTCCACTCAACGGGGTAAGCACAGCATCGGTAGAAAAAACCTCCACAGCAGAAATTCCCTCAGCAACTCTAATGACATATGTGGAAAAGACAGTGGAATTAGCTAAATCCATGGAAGAAATGGACTTACAAGAGATGGAGATTAGCAGACTGAAAAAGGAGTTTGAGGATGTTCAGCAACTCAAGTCCTCCTACCAAACAAGCTACTCCATGGAGAAGCAAACATCAGACAAACTCAAATAGGAATTGCAGTAGCTTCAAAAGCAATCAGTGGCAGGCAAGACACTCGTTGAGGCCAAGGAAAATATTTGGATGGATATCTCCAAATACATAAATGAAATATGGCCTATGGTGAAAATCATGTTCGAGCAAAAGGAACTGGTACAGAGGAGCAGGCAGGCTATTGAAAAAAATTAAAGGAGAGCTGGGAGAAATGTCCACAGAAGCCACTGAGATGATTAGATTCCTGAATTCAAAAACCAAGGAAGAATTAGAAGATTTGAAGATTGAGGACAAGACACAAACCATCCTCGAAGTCAAGAGGGTTCTAACTAAGAGAGGGCTTATGCTGCAGTTGGAAGAGAAAGTCCAGACTATGGATGCAGGAATTCAAATATTTTTCGGTAATACTGAAGCTCTGCAGAAGAAAGGCCTCCCAGACTTAATGGTCCTAAATGATAAGTTAATGACCCTTCCTGATTATAAACAGAGGTTTTCCACGGTGGCCAAAGATAGTTCAAAATTTTCAGGAATACAGGGAAGCATAACAGGTAAGGCATTCTTAGAAACTTTGCAGCCAGACATCAACATACAGCACGAAATCTAGTACATTTTCATCATCAGGCCAACTTTTTCCAAGTACATAGAAATGGATGAAATATACTGAAGATTAGTCAAAGTCACTATTCCCAGTTAGCTACGATGGGAAGAGCTATGCAATCTGATCGAGTAGGAGATGAGGTGTTCAAGTCCATTCAGCAATTAGATCAGACAAATTCATGCAGATGATTCACCAACGACCATCCCCAAAATCATCTTGAAGAATTCAACACATCATTAACAGTCCCTAAAGTTTTGTATCTTGTTGAGTTAGTTAGTTAAATTTAGAATCCATCACGTCCTGATCATTTATGACAGGGTCGTTGTAACTTTTATTATAAATATTTCCCACTTAGAAGTATTGAGGGTTGTTGATATTTACGGCCGAGCAAGCTCTAGTTGCTGTAATTTTTATCAAGAAGTCATTTCAGTAATACAAAGAGAAGTTTCACAGGATTCTTGTGTGTCAATTGTTGGTGAAGTTCTTTCTATCTGTGTACAAGTTTTTCCTTCTCAGTTACCATATTTTCTTTATGAATCTGATATTTAATAGAAGTTAAAGTTGCAGAATTTACCTTCACGTACTCTTTTCTTAATATTTTATAGATTTAAATGTTTTTCTTCCGAGGTTATAACAAAGAAATTCTTAAATTCTTTTTTGTTATTAATTGATATCTCGTCTTTTCAGCAATACACCATTTTTATTTCTAAAGAATCCAGCATTAGGACTATCTCGCCCTGTGAAATGAATCTTTTAAATTTGTCTTTTACTTTTATCTTTTAAAAAAATACCCCATAGCCCAATGGAAGCGTAAGTGACATTCAACCATTTCATTCAAAAACAATACAAACAACTCGGTTACAATATTTTTAACTAGCCTAAAATCTTTGAAAACTCAAACAAATCTAAAACTAACAGAGAGATCCCTCTCTGAAACTTGTAGGGATAGCTTTCAGTTTCGAAGTGGTTGGTTAAGGTTACCTCTGATAGGTTTCTTCTTACCTCATAACAACCTATGGGAATTTACAGAGTGATAACATAAATGGCGACTCCAGTGGGGAAGAACTAAAACAAACTCTCCACCCCTTGTTTTCTTTCCCCTAGAACAAAGACGACTTTATTTCTAGAGAAAACACAAACCCTAATATTTATCTAGAAATAATGTTCAGAGATTGTCAAAGTTTGTGCATAAATAACTAAAGTCTCCAAAGGTAGAATAAAATCAATAGTTATGGCTCCCAAAAGAATTTATACCAGAGCTCATCCTGACCCAGAACTTGCAAAGGTAATAGATAATCCCGAAAGACTACTGAGGAAGAAAGGTACTGCAGAAATTTCGAGGAATAATAGCTCACTTCTTAGGTCTTTTTCCACCCCAGAAAAGTTAGTTGTTCTTCTAGACCTTGAATCTGAGATACCCTTTCAAACAAGTCTTTTCAGGACAAAATCTGATAGTTTTATCAGTGAACCGGTCTTAGACCAAACCTTTTTGTAGCCCAGGACCCCTGAGATACTTTCTCCTAGAGATAAAGTTGAGCAACATTTTCACTCCAAGACTGACAAGCTCAAAGACCTAGTCACGAATCTTGGCCAAGCCTTAGACAAGATCCATCTTCAGTAGTCCTTCAAACTTCTTGTTTTAACCATTGTTGTAGTTTCTACTCAAAATACACCAGGTCACTCCATCCCTCCAAGCCCTTCGTCCTCTATATCTTTAGGCATCTCCTCTCTTGTCTCACAGGTTGTTGTTCAGCCTCCTCCACCAATCATGGCGACAAGATATGCTTCGTTGGTATTGGTTGCTCCTTTACATAACATGCCCCAATATTATCAAACTAGACTTCAACAGTTTGATAGTTCCGGCCCCTTAAATGCACAACAACATGTCGACAAAATGAACGATTACTTTGACCTACAAGAAGTAGACGAAGCTGATGTGCAGATGAGATTATTTGCACAAAGCCTAGATGGAGATGTGAAAAAGTGGTTCAAAACTTTACGTGTTGCTACCATTACTGACATGAATTTTTTCCGTCAGACCTTTTTAGACCAGTGGGAAGTAAAGAAAAATCCTCTCCAAATTTTTTCTGAGTATGAGAACATCAGAAGGAACCAAAGAGAGATAGTGCAAGATTACTACACTCATTTCAACCATCTATACAATGTTATCCTGACTAAAATTAAACCTCCATGAGGTTTGGCATTAGTAAAGTTCCCTAATGGTTTTGATGCTGACATGTCGTATCAATTAAGGGAAAGAAATGCGACAACTCTGGAAGATATGCAAAAAGGTGTCGTCAGTGTACAAGAAAATATTTTAGCCATAAGGGCCTAGCAGAGAACAGAAAAGAGGGTCACCATCAAGGAAGAACCTTCTACTTCCTCGTCTGATGCTAAATTAGATTCTCTAGCTAGATCTATGGAGAAAATGATGGAGAGACTCACCATAACTGACAGAAACCCACCTAGGGAGAATCAAACTACCCCTCCAATCAGGAACCTGAACTTTAGGAGAAATCCACCCCAGATTAGGCAAAGAGATCTTAGGGATCAACAGGAACAACGGGGACCTGATCAGTAGATCAGACCACCTCTCTAGGAAAACTATGCTGATGATGGGGAGGAAGTGATTGAGGAGTTTTATGATGCTCATATAAATCTGATGGGTGATCATGATCATGATCATGAGTCTATTTTCCTCACCCAAGAAGAACATGAAATATTTCTCCTTTCACAAACAGAGGTGAATGAGGAAGTTGAGAAAATAGAACAACAAGCCTTTGAGAATGCTATAATGGAGGTTCACAGACAATATAACCTGAGGAGTAAGAATTCCAATGAGAATTCTCCAAAGAAGGCTACTGAAACCAAGAAAACCTCAGAGAATCCTCCCAAAAAATCCCCTAGGCGTAATGACACTGAATCTCTTGCACAAAAAACTCCAGAAATTATTAAGAGAACAAGTCGGACAGAAGTTTCATCAACCATTCAAACAGGAGCACCTATCCACAAAGTTTTTGTCAATAAATCAGAAGTACAGAGTTTAAACAAAACCACCTCTCTTTTCAACCTTGAAGGAGAACTAGCAAAATTAAGATTCCCATTCCCCTCTCCAAGTTGATGAACAAGAATGCTTATAGGTCTCAGGTGATAAAATCTTTAAGTATCGAACCCAATATAGGTACCAAAGCCTTGAATGTGGGATCTGTACTCCATTCTGACACAGTAAACCTTGTTGATGACCAACCTGAGCTCTTGTTCGGTCCTGAAGTTAATGGTAAAACTGATAATGGCGTCGTGGCCCCTTTTTACATCAGCTTGAATATCCATGACCTGATATTGCACAATGTTATGTTGGATTTGGGTGCTTCTCACAACCTAATGCCCAAGACCGTGATGGAAAATTTGGGACTTGAGGTCACCAGACCTTACAAAGATATGTATTCTTTTGATTCCAGCAAGGTCAAATGTATAGGCCTGATTAAAGACTTATGCATCACCTTGGCTCAAATCCCAGAAATTTTTTTGGTGATGGACATCTTCGTGGCTGACATTACCCCCAAGTATGGTATGTTGCTATCAACGTATTGGGGAGCTAAAATGAGAGGAACCCTGCATCTAGATATGTCCTATGCCACCATTTCAGTTTTCGGTCAACAGAGAAGACTTTACAAAGAAACACTGATGAAGTATATGGTTAGTAGTCAGGAGAAGCCACACAATTACCCACTATATTCCGCACACTCTGACCTGGACTCTTTCATTATATATAACAATGGCGATCTCAAAGAACAAATCACACAACTGGAAGATGATGCACCTGATCCAAAGGACGATACAACGATTGTCGAAGTAAGAAACCCTATGGTTGAAGAAAATGAGGAATTACCAGTAGACTTCTGGAGCATGGACTTCGATGGTGCTATGAGTAAAGAAGGGGCTAGGGCTGGAGTGTGGATGCATAAACACAGATCAAGGTACTCCAAGAATCATTCATATAAACTGAACTTCCAATGTACTAACAACATAGCCGAGTACGAGGCTTTAATGCTCAGCCTGCAATTATTGAAAAAAGTTGGTGCTAAGCAGATAATTGTAAGATGTGATTCTGAATTAATTATCAAGCAAATCAAAGGTGAGTATGCAGAAAAGCATCCCAGAATTAGATCCTATAGAAACGTTGTTTTAGATGCTCTCCAATTTTTTACTGAGGTTGATTTGCAGGTGATGCCCAGAGGACAAAATATACTCGCAGACAGACTAGCTACGTCAGCAACTACCTGTAAAATCGCTTTTTGTCCCACTCGCAAGTACACAATGGAGGTGAAATGAAAACCCATTGTTCCTGACAACATCATATATTGGCAGGTATTTGGAAATGACGATCAAATTGAAGATTTCTTGCAATGTAAAAATGATTTTGAATGTACAAACATAGATTTAGAATAGGATGAAGAAGTTGTAAATAAATCTGTTTTTGAGAATGGTAGTGTAAATACAATAGACGCTGAAAAAATAAATGAAAATGATGTAGATTATGATATCCTATAGTTGAAAAATAATGTGTTACGTAGAGGTTTAGTTCCATTGGAATACTTGTTTGATTTTAACGATGTAGCCAAAAAAACAAAAATTGAAGCTAGCGGTAAAGAGGTTGAATACTGTAACATAGGAACAGAAGAAAACCCCAAAATGATAAAACTGTCTAAATCACTGCCATCAAAGCAAAAAATAAAATACATTGAACTTTTTAAGGAATATATAGATGTTTTCGCCTGGGGCTATGAGGACTTAAAATCCTATGACACAAGAATCATACAACACCAGATTCCCATAAAAGAAGAGCATAAACCTTTCAGACAGAAACTTAGGAGAATTAATCCCAAGTTGCTTCCCCTGATAGAGAAAGAAATCAAGAAGATGTATGATGCCAAGATTATAGTCCCTTTGATATTTTCCAAATAGGTTTCCAATACAGTTCCAACCAGGAAGAAAACTGGCGAGATCAGGCTCTATATAGATTTCAAAAATTTGAACAAAGTCTCCCTCAAAGGAAACTACCCTTTACCCAAAATGGACCATATTTTACAAAGGGTGGTCGGATCCAGTAGGATCTCCTTACTGGACGGTTTCTCGGGTTACAACCAAGTTCTGGTCCATCCAGAAGATCAAGATAAGACAACTTTTACCACACCCTGGGAACCTTCATGTATGTGAAGATGCCTTTCGGTCTGATGAACATTGGGGATACTTTTCAAAGAGCAATGGATATTGCCTTTGTGGATGAGACTGGAAAATTTATAGTCATTTATCTAGATGATGTAACTGTTTACTCCAAATTTGACGAAGAACATTTCCTCCACCTCAGACGTGTGTTTGAGAAGTGCAGGAAATTTGGGATTTCATTAAATCCTAAGAAAATCCTTTTCGGGTTAAAGGAAGGTAAACTGTTGGGACACATAATCTCAAAAGACAGAATTAAAATAGATCCCAGCAGGATCGTAGCAATCCAGAAGGTGGAACACCCTAGGAACATCAAAGAACTGCAATATTTCATTGGCAAGATAAATTTCCTTAGAAGATTCATACCAAACTTAGCCGAGCTTCTCAGGAATATTATCAATATGTTGAAAAAAGACAGAAAAAACAAATGGAACATCGAATCTAAACAGTCATTTGAGAAAGTGAAACATGATCTCACCCAAGCTCCAGTTCTGATTAGCCCAAACTATACCAAATACTTTTATCTTTTCTCTTTCACCTCTGAACACACTATAGCATCAGTATTGTTGCAGAAAAATAGTGAAGGGTACGAGCAACCCATCGCCTTTTTCAGCAAATCTTTAAGAGACACATCGTTGAATTATAAAATTATGGATAAACAAGCCTTCGCCCTGGTAATGGCTATAAAATATTTTAGGGTCTATATTCTCCATTCTCACACCATTGCATACGTCCCAAACACAATGGTTAAAGATATTCTGACCCAAGATAATCTGGATGGCAGAAGAGGAAAATGGATTGGGGTCATTCTGGAATACGATATTGAGATAAAACCTACTAAACTGATCAAAGGACAGGGTTTGGCAAACTGATGGTTGAGTCTAATTTCCATGCTTTAGATATTAACCTTTTGGCTGCAGTAGACGGACGAGAACAGCAGGCGACTCCAAATGTAAAAGAGGCATTCTTGAATTCCCATTGGTACGCAGACCTCATTTTTGTACTCTACAATTTACAGGCTCCTCCAGGTTTGACTAAGACCAAAGCCAGAGTTATGAAATTAAAAGCATTGAAATTTTGTATTCTGGAAGGAAATCTCTATTGGAAAGATCCTAGTGGTATCTTGCTCAACTGCTTGTTAAAAGGTGAAACTTACAAAGTTATTCAATATTTTCATGCAGGAGACTGTGGTGGGCACCTGAGCTGGAATACCACAGCCAAAAAAAATTTGAGAGTTGGCTTTTACTGGCCTACTCTGTTTGCTGATGTTCATCAGAAGGTTACCTCTTGCCACCATTGTCAGATTTTTGAAGGAAAAAACAAGCTTCTACCACTCCCAATGAAACCAATCTCTGTCAAATCTCCTTTCCAACAATAGGGGTTAGATTTCATTGGTGAGATACATCCTCCTTCTTCGGGAAAACATAAATGGATCCTCACGGACACAGACTACTTCACCAAGTGGATCGAGGTTGTACCATGCAGGCAAGCTACTGACTCTGTCATCATCAATTTTTTAGAAACTAACATTTTGTCTCATTTTGGATGCCCCAGAAAAATTATAACTGATAATGCAGCGGCTTTTAGATCCAAAAATATCATAGACTTTTGTAATCAATATCATATCACTTTGGGACACTCGACAGCTTATTATCCACAGGGAAATGGGCTAGTCGAGTCTTCTAACAAAAGTCTGGTGAACATTATCAGAAAGACACTGCAGGAAAACAATAAATCATGGCATAATAAGTTGGTTTTCGCACTTTGGGCTAACAGAATAACACCAAAATATCGATTGGTATGTCTCCATACCAGTTGGTGTATGGCATTGAGGCAGTTTTTCCCCTTTCATTAGGAGTTCCAGTCATGAAACTATTGCAGGAAACACAAGAAGAACCAAATGATATCCAGCGAAGAATAAATCAAATGATCCACCTAATGAAATATAGGGAAGAAGTTTACAACAGAACTCAAGTGATCCAGGAAAATATTAAAAATATTTATGACAAGACAACCAAAGAAGATAACTTTGAATTGGGTGATCTAGTTTTGAGGTGGGACTCCAGAAATGAAGATAAAGGTAAACATGGAAAGTTTGATAGTTTGTGGAAGGGTCCTTATACCATTTAGGCCTTCAGAGGAAATAATGATTTTCTACTTGCTAATCATGATGGATCAGACTTGCCAGGAGGACCCATAAATGGCAGGATGTTGAAGCATTACTTGCCACCTTAGTAGAGAGATCACCATTCCATTTCATTGTAAATACCATTTATTTTACAAGTATTTAGGTGTAGGTGTTTTTTTTTAGGTGTTTGAAGCCTGTGGAGAAGGCCCTAAGACATTGAAAACGTCATTAACATTTCCAGAATAAAGCAAGTCAGATAACAGAAGAGGATCTAGAGGAAATTCTTTAAGATTATAAGAAACAAGATTCTTGGCATCTCGCAAGGAGGATACCATCCCCAGGTGGAGCCACTGTTATGACCCTATAATTTATAGGACCAACTGTTGATTGTATTTTTTGTCCCTTCAGTGTTTTTGACTTGCAAAAGACAACTACATAAAGAAAAAGAAAGAAAAGAAAAAGAAAAAGAAAAAGAAAATGAGAAAAGAATAAAAGAGGGCATAAAAGAAATTAAATGAAGCCCCATGCAATAACAATGGCTTGTTCCATATAGTCTAATCATGGCCAAGTCCTTTTAAATTGATGTTGATAGGATTAATGAATAAGCTTGGCTAAACTATCTAAACTTAGTCAAGTAAATATTCCAGATAGAGAATAAATTTGACCAAATTGCCTAATATTGATCAAATAGCCCCTAGGTAGAGTAATTTCTTAGTCCAACAATTTAATCTAGGCTAAATGTCATAGGGAAGTACGTTAGAACTTAGGTTAGAGCATAGGTTAGTTGGCTTGATTTCAATAAAACATGCATGATGATCTATGTCGATTCATATCTTTGAAGTTTGAAAGTATGTTACCTGATCCCCATGGTGTCAAAAGTAGGAAAAGATGAGCAAACCCAAAAAAAGGCCGCAAGCCTAAGTCTCCACTACAGAAATTATTTTGTGTTGGCAGATTAAAGAGAGCGCATAGATGGACGACCGAAACATCAACGCTTAGATCAACGGTTAGGATATGATTCTAGACCCCCCGATTGTTATGCCTTTAACGGTGGGGGGGGTACGGAATGGTGAGTAACAAGAAAGTAGATCTGGACAGTTGAGGCGTTGGCGATGCACCGATCCACGACCAAGATATAATTCTGGATCCCCCTGATCGTT
>ML788678.1:529270-560416 GCA_009831015.1 Picea engelmannii
GGGGGGGGGGGGTCTAGAAAGTTCATTAAAGGAAGTGCTCATCTCTACGATCTAGCATCAGGTGCGCGGATGGGCGGCTGTCAATGTTTTTCGGACCCCCCCTCGACCATTCTCTTTTTAATGATGGGGGGGAGGTCCAGAATGAAATGGTTTTCTAGCAGGCCCCCTACTCTAACATGGTAGGAATATATTTCACTTTCCTGACATACCATCGTCGTATCATGACATCACTTCCACTTTCTTCCCCTAAGAGTCCTATCTCATAACTCTGTCAGTCTATCCCCCCTGTTTCACCTATCAAAAGTCCCCTCACCATTACTGGTCTCCAATCAACACCCCCCATGTCACCAGGTCATACTCATCACCCATTTTTCATCTGCCCTCTCAATTTCCCAATGACCCGTTGGCCATTTATTACAGGTTAACTTTATCGTTAGGCCTGTTGATCTGTCCCCGTGCCCAACAGGTATCCGTTCACCCAAAAATATCCCTTCTCTTTCATTCACCCATTATTTCTCTTATCCTCACACCAGAAGTTTCCATGTCCCCTCTCTGTTTCAATCAACAGCCCAACCAAAACCATTACCACTAACTTTTGTTTGAATTGCAAGTATTCTTCACAGCTATGGCGCCAAAGTCCAAGAAAGAGGAGGCCAAGGAAAATCCTTTCCTCCCTCCTCCGATCGACCTCAACAAGATCCCATTGGCCGACAAAGATCATCTAATATCATATACAAGGTGCGAAGTTGATTTCACGGAGATACAGTCATGGCTCAAAGACACTTTCTTAGATCAGAACGATGAAATCGGGCTCTAGGAGTCCAATCTTCCTCTATATATTTTCCCCCAGCTCCACCATTTCCCTGAATTTTCCCTCAAATGCCAGGCCCACTACCTTTCTGACTAGAGATCCATAGTCTCTTCATCGAGAGAAACTCTATTCTTCATCACCCCAGAAGCCATTGATCAGATGATGCAGATACCTAGAACTAAATCTGCCTCCCCTTTCAATCTTGAAACCATAACAGAGTTATACCAAAAATTATCTTTTCCTCAAAGAGCCCAAATATTTGAATTGTTCTTCCCACAGGACGCTCATCTTCCCAAATCAAATCCCCCGTATCTTTCCTCCCTATTCTCAGAAAAGGGAAACCAAGTTATCTCATCACTCTGTTGCCTGCTTGGTTATTTTTCAGACGAATGGGTGGATGAACCTATATTAGGTTTTTTGTCCATTTTCTCTATCGAGGAAACACCCACCACTCCATTCAATTACAACACCTTTTTAGCAGACAACATTCATGGGCAGTTCTCAAAATTCACCACAGAGGGCATGTTCCGGTACTCCTCCATATTGGCCTACATGTTCGTTTTCTTTCAGGAAGATAGGTTCTCTTTCTTGATGCAGAAAATGGACAAGGACGGGAAGCCGCAGGTGGTGACATCTTGGACTTCGCTGCTCAACCGAAATTCCACAGAGTTCAGTTTTAAACAGTTCATCGAGCAGTTTTACCACCCAGTGGTGAGCATGCTCAGTGACAAACCAGAACCAAGAATAAATGAGGAAATTCAGAGGATTTTACACCTCTCAGACCTTACAAAAACCAGAGATTGGTATCTTTACCAAAATCACACTAAGATCAGGATATATGGATGCGAGTTAGCTCCATATAGGCTGCCCAAGTATTTACCCATGAGGATATTTGCCATGGAATACCTAAGGCATATGATAAATTCAGACGACATACACTTTATGTCTCTGAAGAAGAAACAACAACTCAGAATTAAAGGGAAGATAGGATCTTTTATCTGCAATAACTGAGGTGTCAGGGAAGAGGCAGACAAGTTTCTGAAGGAAATGAAGTTTGAAGTTAGTTTCCTTTGGAAATATGACCCTTGCAGGGTCATTTCAGAGATGAGGGTAAAGAATAAAAGCATTCCCTATGTTCATTCACCCAAGCCCGAAATCGAGAAATTCGCAAATCAAACGGAGTGGGAGGAGAACACTCTAGAAGAGACAGAAGAGAAGTCTCCTTCTCTTATTATCTCACAAACAAACATGCCACAGTTTCCAAAGGAGAAAATGCCTATGAAGGATTCTTCACCTTCTATCACCGAAGTCTCAGCTGAAGATTTCCAATTATACACGAAGAGGCTGAAACCCACTCCTACAACTGACATGACTAGTGAAAAGGGAACCCAATCCGATACAGCTATGAAAAATGATCAGTCACCGCTTATCACTAGCAACCAATAGATCTCACCTTCTTCTTTATCCAAGAAGCAGACAGATACATCATTAATCAACCATCCAAAACAAGGAGGTGTCAAATTGAGCATCTTTGATAAATATGACCTGATCAAGAAGAGAAATCAAACGTTGACCAGCAACACTTATGCTCAATTTTGGAAGCAGACATCCACGACATGTCACAAACTGTTGTCTGCGTTTGATACAGAGAAGGGTAGAATGCACATGGATTTTCTACAAGCCCAGGTGCCCGACCCAAAGGCAATCACTGACTACAAAAGGGCAACGTTCGAGTTCCACACCAGACATGTGCACCCTGCTGATCAAATGGATCTGCACAGGAAAACTAGAGAAATGGTTTTCTCCACTTTGGAAACTGCCTCTACTTTGGTTGCTAAACTTCAGCTCTCTCTGAGCAATGTTCAGACACAGTTAAAGTTAGAAAATATATCATCCTTTGCGAAAGATAATAAAATTAAAATTTTGGAAGAATTGGTCCTCAAGATCGGGTATCACCCCTCGAATGTGAAAGCAGTCGAAGAGATGCTTAAAAATAAAAATGCAGATATAGCATCTCTTAGGAAATAACTGAAACTACCACCAATGGGAGATGCACAGGCAAAGGAGATAGCTGAGACAGAAGGTGAAAAGGACAAGATGCTCAAGTTGATCATGGAGCAGAATGCACAGTTGAAAGAGATGGAAGAAGAAGTGAAAATATTAGTGAAGGAGAAAGAACAATCAACGCCTATGGAATTCATTCCATTGAGTGAAGTTCCACTCACCATGGTAAGCACAACATCGGTAGAAAAAACCTCCACAGCAGAAATTCCCTCAGCAACTCCAATGACATCTCTAGAAAATACAGTGGAATTAGTTAAATCCATGGAAGAAATGGACTTATGGGAGACAGAGATTAGCATACTCAAAAAAGAGTTTGAGGATCTTCAACAACTCAAGACCTCCTACCAAACAATCTACTCCATGGAGAAGAAAACATCAAACAAACTCAAACAAGAATTGCAGCAGCTTCGAAAGCAATCAGTGGCAGGCAAGACACTTGCTAAGGCCAAGGAAAATATTTGGATGGATATCTCCAAATCCATAAATGAAATATGGCCTATGGTGCAAATCATGTTTGAGCAAAAGGAACTGGTACAGAGGATCAGATAGGCTATTGAAAAAAATAAAAGGAGAGCTGGGAGAAATGCCCACAGAAGCCACTGAGATGATTAGATTCCCGAATTCAAAAACCAAGGAAGAATTAGAATATTTGAAGATTGCGGATAGGATAGAAACCATCCTCGAAATCAAGAGGGTTCTGACTAAGAGAGGGCTTATGCTGCAGTTGGAAGAGAAATTCCAGACTATGGACACAGGAGTTCAAAGATTTTTCAATAAGATCGAAGCTCTACAGAAGAAATGTCTCCTGGACTTAATGGTCCTAAATGATAAGTTAATGACCCTTCCTAATTATAAACAAAATCTGTCCACAGTGGCCAAATATAGTTTGAAATTTTTAGGAATATAGGGCAGCATAACAGGTAAGGCGTTCTTAGAAACTTTGCAACCAGACATCAGCAAAAGCACGAGATCCGATACATTTTCATCGTCGGGCCAACTTTTGACAAGTACAAAAAATGGATGAAATAGACCGAAGATTACTCAAATTCACTATTCCCAGTCAGCTATGATGGGAAGAGCTATGTAATATAATCGAGTAGGAGATGAGGTTTTCAAGTCCAGTCAGCAATTAGATCAGAAAAATTCGTGCAGATGACTCACCAACGACCGTCCCCAAAATCAGCTTGAAGAATTCAACACATCATTAACAGTCCCTAAATTTTTTTATCTTGTTGAGTTAGTTAGTTAAATTTAGAATCCATCACGTCTTGATCATTTATGACAGGGTCGTTGTAACTTTTATTATAAATATTTCCCCCTTAGAAGTATTGAGGGTTGTTGATCTTTACGCTCGAGCAAGCTCTAGTTGCTGTAATTTTTATCAAGAATTTGTTTCAGTAATACAAAGAGAAGTTTCACAGGATTCTTGTGTGTCAATTGTTGGTGAAGTTCCTTCTATCTGTGTACAAGTTTTTCCTTCTCAGTTACCATATTGTCTTTCTGAATCTGATCTTTAAAAGAAGTTAAAGTTGTATAATTTACCTTCACGTACTCTGTTCTTAATCTTTTATAGATTTAAATGTTTTTCTTCAGAGGTTATAACAAAGAAATTCTTAAATGCTTTTTTGTTATTAAATGATATCTCATATTTTCAGCAATACACCATTTTTATTTCTAAAGAATCTAGCATTAGCACTATCTCTCCCTGTGAAATGAATCTTGTAAAATTGTATTTGACTTCTATCTTTTAAAAACAAACCCCATAGCCCAATGGAAGCGTAAGTGACATTCAACCATTTCATTCAAAACCAATACAAACAACTTGGTTACAATATTTTTAACTAGCCTAAAATCTTTGAAAACTCAAACAAATCTAAAATTAACAGAGAGATCCCTCTCTGAAACTGGTAGTGATATCTTTCAGTTTCGAAGCGGTTGGTTAAGGTTACCTATGATAAGTTTCTTCTTACCTCATAACAACCTCTAGGAATTTACAAAGTGATAACATCTCCAAAAGTTGGGGGCTGGACAAAGGGATCCTTGGTGATCGTCTTAATGATGGACACCGTCTTGGAGTCAAAATCTAATTGTCTTGTGACTGGTGGGGAGGATCCTTCTCCTACTTCTGATTCTTGTAGTTTTGGAGCTCTTGGTGATTTCCTGGTGGAGGGATTCTTCGGAGGTAGTGTCCCCTGTAATTAAAAATGCCCTTTAAACATGTATACAGAGTAGCATTGGGTGAGTATATATAAAATTGAACGTAAGAACACCATTAGCGGATACATACCTGTAATGCTTACTAAGATAATTGTTCAATACTCATTGAAATTTGAGCGTTTCCTCCAGACTGTTAGCTTCGCTCTTATATTTGTTCTGAATTTCTTGCTGCGTAGAATAGGATCATACATAATGACTCGAACAGGATATAACCGGAAAGGTACTACCAGTCATATCAATTAGTTAATACGAGTAATGAGTGCAGATTCAAAAATAAACTACTATCGGATTTTTGTAGATAAATCTTAGCTGGTCGATGACGGAGGAGTGGAGGAAGATGCATTGTATTGGCGGGTTTAACAGTTCCTTTTGATTCGCGCATGGATTAGTAACTAATGTGTGATCTATGAATTAAATACTAGATTTGAATGTGGTGTATCTGACACATTTAGGGGTTAAATGTCTCGTCACATCACATCACTCCGGTGTATAAATCAGGGATCAGATACTATCTGAGTGTATACTTATATTGATATCTTCTTGATAAAACTTCCGACGTCGATGATATCAGGGTTGGTGATCGGGGAAAGTTCAGGTACGCAGCTCGTTGGTGGGTCCTCATCTTCATGAGCCTTCATCAGTGAAAATGTTTCGGGCATCGGTGGTCTGTGTTGTCACTCTTCTTTATGCATGACGCTTACTGTTACACCCTTTCGCCAAAGCCGATAGATCAGTCTTTGGCAAGATCCTTCCCAAGGCTTATTTGTAGAAAATAAACACTTTCATTGGCCGATGCCGATGAAGGTAGGAATTCGACTATTTTGACTTCTCATATGATTTTCATCACCTTTAACTTTTACCGATGTCGAACTTCTGAAGAGAGTCAGGGAAAATTTTGGGTCGTCGATTCCTGGAGTAGTTGTTAAGTCTTTTTTAGAGTTAAGATGATTCTTTGTTGTATGTTCAAGTAAACTTTAATCAATTCAAACATGAAACATATAAGATAAGAGAAAGTATCAGTTTCATATCGAGGTGAAAAGATTCAAATGGAAAATATTGGGTAGTACCCAAAAAGGAAATGATCACAAACCTTTTAGGGTGTGTTGAGTGCTCAACACGTCCCTACCACATTTTTGTCTTTTGGTCTTGGGACAAGCTCCCGGGTCTGATTATTTTATATTTGATCAAGTTGTTCATTCATGGCTTTGATCCAGTATTCATCTTTTCTATCTTCTGCAAATGTTTTGGGTTCTATTAAGGAGAGAATTGTTTGTTTTGTTTCATATGTTAGCCTTCTTCTGGTTTCAACTCCAGCACTTTTGTTGTCTATGATTTGAATTTCATGATGATCTCTTTGTTCTCTTCTTGATGGTGATTTTGATTCTTTTCTTGGTGATCCTTCCTCTTAGTCTTCTTCTTCACTTTGTGATTCTTCTTCTTGTGTTTATTTAGTTACTTCATCATCCTCATCCTCATCATCTCTTCTTCTTTCATAAACTTGTGAATTGTCTTGAGATTTGATTCTTCTTGATTTTATATCATCCACCTTTACATTTTCACTTTCCATAATTTTGTATAGCCTTAGATTATAGCACATGTAGGCCTTTTTATTGAATGAGTAACCAAGAAATATGCCTTCATCTGATCTGGAATCAAACTTTCCTAGATTATCATCATATCTTTTCATATAGAATTTTCTCCCAAAGACTCTTAAGTGTTTTATTGATGTTGGTTTTCTAAACCACAACTCATATGGTGTGTTGTCATGGTTAACTCTGAGTTGTGCTCTATTAAGTATATATTATGTATATATTTCTTCTCTCCAATAGATATATGGGAGTTTGGCTTCATTTAACATAGTTCTGGCTACTTCTTGGATAGTTCTATTTTCGTTTCAGCAACTCCATTCTATTGAGGAGTTCTTGGAGCTCAAAATTGTCTTTAATTCCATGAGTTTCACAAAACTCATTGAACTCATATGAGGTATATTCCCCTCCATTTTATGATCTTAGGCACTTGATTTTGAGATCAAACTCATTTTCAACATGTGCTTTGAAGGATTTGAATTTTTTGAATGTTTCTCATTTCTCTTTAAGAAAAGATACCCAAGTCATTCTTTTAGTTCTTGTTGGTCCATATAGGTTAGTGTGAACAAGTTCTAATGGTTTTGATGTAGAGTATTATTTTTTCTTGAATCTTACTCTTATCTTCTTTCCAAGTTGGCAATGCCTACACACAAAGTTTGAAGGTTTAATGATCTTTGACATATCTCTCACAACTTCCTTTTTATCAAATTTTATTAAATCGTCCAAACCTATATGTTCCATTCTTCTTCTCCAACACTTTATTTTCCTCATGCAACATTTTTCTTCTTCGTCTATGTTTCAGATGTATACATCTCTTGGTGTCCTGGGTGCAACTACCACTAATTTTCCTGAGCCCTCTTTCATAATTTCACATTTTTTAGAGTTGGATATGAGTATGTTTCATTGATCACATGTTTGGATTACACTGAGAAGATTAGGCCTAATATTTTAAACTAATAACACATTTTCTTATTTAGCTATGTTATATCCCAGACTGGTTGTACCCTTTCTAAGTATATTGGAAGAGACATTATCTCCAAAAGTAACTCTTCCTTTTTCTTTCCACTGTCAATGTACCGTTGAATTATTTTATCTTTAGCATATACCGCTACCTTACACTCTGTTTCTTTTTCTTCCATTTGTTTTTATTTCCATGTCTTCTTATGCTTTTCTTCTTGAATTTGGGAAGTTTTTATGGGATGCTTTGGTAGTCTTCAATCACTAGCTTTGTATGTTGGAATACTGAGAGGACGGGGCGAGTGAATCAATATGAGCACTTTATACCACTTTTAACCACAATATGTATTATTTTAACTTATTCAACAATGTTAATCAGTTCATCATTAATGTATTATCTATTAATTCATTTAATATTGCATACGCATATAATCATAAGCAACATAACATCAACAACATCACATCAAGTACACAATACACTAGAATTTTACATGGAAACCCAATGTAGGAGAAAACCACATAATATTTTTCTTATATGTCAGAAGAAGTACATTCATAGGAAGAACCAACTTCCTTGTTTTCCAGCTACAACTGAAAGGAGGTTACAACCCCCTAGTTTCTTAGGATCCAAACTGAAGGAAGCCACAAATCCCAGATTCTCTCGCTCCAACATAAGGAGGCTACAACCACCTATGTTATCCATATACAACTAGAAGGTGTCTACAACCACCTATCCTTGTCCCATCCTACCGCCTTGAAATATAAATGTAGACAACCTGTCACTAACACTGAATCAAACACTGCCACTATCAACTTGTCACTGTATCAAACCTGTCATTGTGTCCAACCTGTCACATCAATATCATCAACCAATAAGAAAACTCTCTCAATCATATGAACAAAATCACCCATATGTGCATCAACCTAAACCACTCACAACAACTTATAAAAAATATGAATATGTTATTCTAATAATATGCCAAGACATGTATGCCACATCATCCATAAACCATGTGCCAAGATCACTACAAATATCTTCAACAAGATTACCAACAAGTGCCTCTAACCATGTACCAATCATGTATCAATAACTATGCCTCATCAATATGTACACAACATCACCAAATAATATACCTTATTTATATGCCAACTCATCAAGTATATGTCTCAATAATGTACTCAACATGTACCTTAACCAATACCAAATACATACACCAAGATATCCAACAAAAGTCCTCTAGCAATACATCATATTATCCATAAACCAAATACCATAAGCCCTCACATCAAAACATGTGCCAAAACGTCAGTGTTATGTAGCCTCAATCATGTACCACTCATAATCCAATCATATACTAATACCACTAACAAACTCCTCTCACAATGCACCACAACATATATACCAAAAAACAACCCACCAAGACATGCCCCAAGCATGATCCACAAAATCACCAAGATGCAAATTCAAACTAAGAATATAAACATACCTCTAATCCTTTAGCTGACTTGGTGTATGTGATCATAGACCTGCATACCTTCCTCAACTTCAACAACAAGAGAATAACATCTTCATCAAACTTTACCTTAATCTCACGGGACTAGTTTTTGGATTAGTCAACTACCCTAACTTTAAATAAGCATAAATCCATACCTATAATGAATAAAGGTATGAAAATTGTACAAAATATTATTCAATGTATTCTGTATAATTCCTCCAAGTTTCACTTCTTGGAACATCCCATAAATGGAGTTATAGCAAAAATGGTAGACCTTGCTGAATTTTGGCATTTTCTAGAGAGCGAATTTGTAGAGCATGCCACACATGGAATATTTAATATATGGATCCAAAAAATGCACAAAAGGCTTGAACTATATCCAATTAATTTTTTCTCACTTAATTTATATATTCTATGAAGAATTTGTCATTATTTTACCTGGAACACCTGTTTAAAACTAGTTTCAAGACTAGTCAAAATCCCTATCTTCCACGGAGTGTATCTCCCAAAATACAACGAACCAGAAGCTGAAATTTCTACCACGTGTACCTTAATATGTTTTCTAAGAATCCACATATTTTTTCTATCTAAATCATTTTCAAAAAAACTTTATTGCAAAAATGGTGAGATGACCTGTAAATAACATACCTTAGAACACACCATTAAAAGACTTCACGCTCCCTTGAATTTTCAACATTCTTTACTTCACCTTCCCTCTGAAATTAACCTCATATATCCTCGGTTACCTCATTCACTTATAGATATTCAATATGCTCAAAATATGCTAATGGGAGTCTCTTGATATCTTATTTATAATTCCCAAGTAACTTCCTTTAGGGACAACTTGTAATTGTTTTACCCTTCTTCTAAATCTAGGGCTAACCCACTTTCTTGTTGCAACTAACTTTTCCTTAATTATTCAAATCATAAATACTTAGTTGCAACTACTTTATCCTTAATTAGATTATTTTTTCAACCACTTTACCCATAATTAATTAATTTCTTGTTCAACCACTTTGACTATTCAACCTTCTTGTTACAACTACTTTACCCATAATTAATTTTTTATTGTAGCCACTTTGACTAGAATTTTTTTTATTACAACTAATTTACCCATAATTAATTTCTTCTTATAACCATTTTGACTAGAAAAATTCTTGATGACTTTCTAGGAGCATCTAAAATAATTGACTTCTTGTTGACCTTCTAGGGGCTTCTAGAATATTCTTGAGGGTCCTCCAACTTCACAAGGCCATATCTCACTAATCGTGAGGAACCCCGTGACATACCACATATCAACAGAAACATCATGACATATACTATCCATATATTATAGTATTACCTACATATTCAATGATATCCATGTATTCATTCCTTAATTACTTTCCAGTTATTTAACCACACTTATAGGGCTATCGGAATTCACTACCAGACTTGCTTCAAGGGTTGACATTAATCTATAAGATAAATCTCTAAGGGTTGAAATCAATGACAACCAATTGTCCAACAATCTATGCCTTTGGCATCGATGGAAACACCAACATTGATGGCAACAGTTAGACATGGAAACACTCATGCTCATGCTCCCCCTGTGACCATCGCTCCTCATCAATGTTTCTATCTCCCCCCATTTGACATCAATGGAAAAGGGTATCTCCTATTAGGGTTGATACCCCTGACTGAACTCTCCTTGGGGATTCTCCCCCTGTCCACACTGTCCTTTGGGCTGCTCCCCTTGTCTAAACTATCCTTGGGGTTGCTCCCCCTATCTACACTATCCTTTGGGCTTCTCCCCTTGTTTAAATTGTCCTTGGAGATTCTCCCTCTATCTTCATTCCTCCGATATTTCTCTCCATTTCCATGCCTCTGATTATTCTCTCTCTCCCTTTGACAAAGGATTAACTCCCCTTGTCGATATGTCTCCTCCTGACACTTTACATGCTTCCTTTTGGAGTTTTTTTCCATTTGTGCTTCCTCTTGTAATCAACTGATATATATAAAAAGAATTCAAAATTTAATCATTCAAATATTCCTTTATCATATTATTTTATCATAATCATCCAACCACCTCTGAGTTAGTTTTTGAATCAATCTCTAAACCACTTTCTGAACAAAACTATGGACCAATCTCTGAATTAATATATGAGCTAGTCTCTGAACCAATTTGTCCTAAACTCATGCTCTCATCCACTAACATATATATCATCCTGAGTGTTCTTACAAATATATATTTGTCCATACTATCCATGACTTTGTTACTCAATTTCCCACAATGTTGAACCATGTGTCACTGTACTATCATTAAGTCTTCACTGTTGCAACTGATCATTAATTGTCAAATGTGTCCATTGGTCTTATTTAACTCTGTAAAATCCATCTTAAACACTTCACACTACTAGAAGGATAAATCTATGATCTGTAGAGATGATTCCTAGACTCCCCTTGTTTAATATTCATAATACCAGGAGTCTCCAAGACAGGTGGCTCAAAAGAATACCTTCTTTGATGCAAATAAATCTTCCTCTTCATCAGTGGATTCATAATCTTCCTTATTTATCATGGATTTATCATGATATTGCATTACTATGTATCCTGGGAGTGTGATTTCTGGGACCTTTTCTTCCTTTACCTTCTCTTCATTATGATCTTACTTTGTTGTGGATTGTGAGAATACAATTCCTGAATCTTGTTCTTCTTTTGTTGACTTTCCTTGTCTTTCTTGTATTATGGTAAGTCTTGTAATTTCTGGAATATGTTCTTTATTCAATTGTGCTTCTTCTTGCTCTTTTCTTCTTCAAATATTAGTGCATCTGATACATGTTTCCTTCTTCATGAATGGAAATGTCACGCTTCTACAATTCTGAGCTATATGACCATAGTTGTGGCATTTGTAACATTCAATAGTGTAAGGAGCCACATAAGCACTTATTTCTTGAGTATTTCTTCCATATGCTCTTGAGTCTACAACTTTGTGTCCAAATTTAGTACAATAAAAATAATAACCACAAAAGAAATTTTGATACCTATGAGTGGATGATATTCTTGGTGATGTAGTCCTTCTGAACTCGTGCTTTGGTTGATCACAATCTTCTCTTCTTTTGACTCCTTCATTATGAGTGAAGCTTCTTGGTTGTCTAAATGTGGATGGTATTCTTTGATGTTCATCTCTTTTGTAGTCTTCTTCTTGATTCTTTTGTGCTTTTGGAATGTTCTTCTTTAGGGGATTACATTCTTCCTTCTTTATAGAACCTTTGATGACTTCTGCATAACTCTTATGCTTCTTTTCATTTTTCCCTTCCAATAACCTGCGACATTTTTCTTCAACTTTATTTGTTGATGATGCGGATGATTCTTCAATGTTTTTACTGAGCTTGACAAATTTTACTCTTAACATGACAAATTCTTCTTCAATATTCTCCACCTATTCTTCTTTCTTCATCATCTGATTCCTCATGAATTCTTATGTTCGCTTTGCTTCTTCAAGTTGGATCTTCAATGTTATTATTTCATCTTCAAGTTCTCTTTCTCATTGACTAAATTCTGCTTCATGATTCTTTTCCTTTTCAATCTCAGGATTGTCTTCTATTTCATTGGGATTTTTTGTCTCATCATTTTCAATCTTCATATAAGGGCATTCAATTTCAATATGTCCATGCTTTTCACAATTAAAGAAAAAGTACTCACTTTTTGTTTATTTTGTACTCTTTTTCTTCAAAATATGTTTGACATCATGAACATCTTTCTTCTTTTTATGTACCTGCATCTTATTTGGAATTCTCTAACTCTGTTTTGGGATAAACATAGATATTATGTATTTTATCCCGAATTTCTTTAGTTGATCGACATTTTCTGATCACTTTGTCTTTTACTGAATCATATAGTCCTTCCAAAATGAAATCCATTACTATATTTTTTTTCTTTTTCAATTCCTTCTTGGATATAGTCTTAGGTTTCTTTGTATCATTGTATCATGTCACAACTGATTACCAAATATCATATCCCTATGCCTGCAAAAATGTTTTCATCCTTCTTCTCCAATGCTCATACTCTAGACCACTCTGACCAAACATTGGTACTTCATTCACACTGCACTCCATGATCTACCTTCCAATGGTTAAATTATTTCCTGAAGGAACCTTTCTCTGATACCAATTATTGGAATATTGAGAGGGGGGGTGAATCAGTATGAGCACTTTATACAACTTATAACCACAATATATATATTTTTAACTTATTCATAAATGTTTATTAGTTCATCATCAATGTATTATCTATGAATGCATTCAATATTTCATAAGCATATAATCATAAGAAACGTAACATCAACAACATAACATCAAGTACACAATACACCAAAATTTTACGTGGAAACCCAATGTGGGAAAAAACCACAGAATGATTTTCTTATATGTAAGAAGAAGTACATTCATAGGAAGCACCAACTTTCTTGTTTTCCAGCTACAACTGGAAGCAAACTACAACCTCGTAGTTTCTCAAGCTCTAACCTGAAGGAAGCTACAACTCCTTTATTCTCTAGCTCCAACCATATGGAGGCTACAACCCCCTATGTTCTCCATACAAAGACAGAAGGTGGCTACAACCACCTATCCTTGCCTCGTCATGTCGCCCTGAAATATAAATGTAGACAACATGTCACTAACACTGAATCAACCACTTCCACTATCAACTTGTCACTGTATCAAACATGTCACTGTGTCCAACCTATCACACAACTACCTATCACAACCTGTCACAGCCTGTACCAACAACCTGTCACATCAATCTCATCAACCAAACCAGATCTAATCACATAGATCAACCAACAAGACAACTCTCTCAATCATATGCACAACATATCATAGCTTTTCATCAACATAAACAAATCACAGCAACTCATAAAAAATATGAATATGTGCTTCTAATAATATGCCAAGACATGTATGCCACATCATCCATAAACCATGTGCCAAGATCACTACAAATACCTCCAACAATATTACCAACAAGTGTCTCTAACCATGTACCAATCATGTCTCAATAATTATGCCTCATCAATATGTACCAACATCACCATATATTATACCTTATGTATGTTCCAACTCATCAACTATATGTATCAACAATGTACTCAACGTGTACCTTAACCAATACCAAAGACATAAACCAAGATATCTAGCAAATGTCCTCTAGCAATACATCATATTATCCATAAACCAAATAACATAAACCCTCACATCAAACCACGTGCCAAAAATTCATTGTTATGTAGCGTCAAGAACGTACCACTCATAAGCCAATCATACACCAAGACCACTAACAAATGTCTCTCACAATGCACCACAAGATATATACCAAAACAAAAATCACTAAGACATGCCTCAAGCATGCTCCACAAAATCACCAAGATGCAACATCAAAATAAGCATATAAACATACCTATGATCCTATATCTGACCTGGTGTATGTGATCACAAACCTATAGAACTTACTCAACATTAGAAACAAGAGAATAACATCTTCATCAAACTTTACCTTAGTATCACAGGACTAGTTTTTGGATTAGTCAACAACCCTAACTTTCAACAAGCATAAATTCGTACTTGTAATGAATAAAGGTATGAAAATTGTACAAAATATTATTCAATGTATTCTCTGCAATTCCTCCAAGTGTCACTTCTTGGAACATCCCATAAGTGGAATTATAGCAAGAATGGTAGACCTTGCTAAATTCTTGATTGTTCTAGAGAGCGAATTTGTAGAGCATTCTACACGCAAAATGTTTGATATATGGATCTGAAAATCGAAAAACAAATACTAAGACATGCATTATATCCAATTCATTTTTTCTCACTTAATTTGGATCTTCTATGAAGAATTTATGATTGTTTTACTGAGAACACCTGTTTAAAACTAGTTTCGGGACTAGTCAAAAGCCTTATCTTCCACAGAGTGTATCTCCCAAAATACAACGACCCAGAAGCTAAAATGTTTACCATAGGTAACTTGATATGCTTTTAAAATAGCCTCAGAATTTATCTATTTGAATCATTATAGAAAAAAAATTATTGTGAAAATGGTGAGATGACCTATAAATAACATACCTTAGAACACATCATTAAAATAATTCATCCTCCCTTGGATTTTCGGCCTTCTTTACTTCACCTTCCCTCTAAAATCCGCCCCAAATATCCTTGGTTACTGCATTCACTTATATATATTCAAGATGCTCAATAGGTTCTAATGGGAGTATCTTGATATCTTATTTATACTTCCCAAGTAACTTCCTTTAGGTACAACTTGTAAATGTTTTACCCCTTCTCTTCAATCTAGAGCTAACCCACTTTGTGGCAAGTAACTTTTCCTTAATTAGTCAAATCATAAATACTTTTTTGCAATTGATTTATCCTTAATTAGATTCTTTTTTCAGCCACTTTACCCATAATTAATTAATTGCTCGTTCAACCACTTTGACTATTCAACCTTCTTGTTACAACTACTTTACCCATAATTAATTTCTTGTTGCAACCACTTTGACTAGCAAACTTTTTGTCACAACTGATTTACCCATAATTAATTTCTTGTTATAACCACTTTGACTAACAAACTTCTTGATGACTTTCTAAGAGCTTCTAGAATAATTGACTTCTTGTTGATCTTCTAGGGGCTTCTAGAAAATTATTGAGGGTACTCCAACTTCACAAGCCCATATCTCACTAACCGCAAGGAACCACCTGACGTACCACATATCACCGAAAATGATATTATGTGTACTATCCATCTATTATAGTCTTCCCAAAATATTCAATTATCTTCATGTCTTTATTCCTTAATTACTTTTGGGTTCTTTAACCACACTTATAGGGCTATCGGAATTTGCTACCCGACTTGCTTCAAGGGTTGACATCAATGACAACCAACTGTCCAAACCAAATGTCCAACATTGTGACCATAATTGTTGCATTTGTCAACATTGTAATCTTAGTTGCTATTCTCTTTATTATTATAATTCTTTTTGTTCTTATGACCATATATTTGTACATTTTTATGATTATATTTTCCATGGTCTCTACAATGTAATGCTTTATGCCCAAAATTATTACAAGAGAAAAAATATCCAAGAAAAATATGTTGATTCCTTTTTGGGGGAGTTCTTCTTGTAGTTGTATTCCTTCTACATTCATTTCATTTTGAAGGGAGAGAAGATTTATGTTGATTAGAATCAATCTTTATTTTGCTTTCTTCCTTTTTGAAAGAGCTCTGAAGGGAAGCTGCATAACTTTTTGGATTTTTGTGAGTTTCTTGAGATGTAGATTTAGAAACTTTGTTGGAATTATTTTGATCATAACCTTGTCCTGGCTTATTACTTGATGATATTTGATTGTTAAGAATATCATCTAAGATTCTTGAACTATTTTCAAATCTTGATTGGTTGTTTCCTTTCTCAAGTTCTCTTTTTAGAAAATCAATTTCATCCTCTAGCTTTTCACAGTCTAGTTGTTTTTCATTGAGTTGTTTACTTATGACATCTTCAATTCTTTTAGTTTCCTGGAGTTGAGTCTTCAATTCAATAATGTTTTTTTTCTAATTCCTTGATGGTTATTGAAACTTCCTTTTCTCTTGATTTTTGTTTTTCTTCATAGTCTAATAGTTGTTCTCTTAATGATTTATTCTTATTTTTATATTTTCTCAATTCTTCAAGAGCACTAATAATTTATCCTTCAAGTTCTACTTCTCATTCAACTTCATGATTTTTTTCATTATCATCATCAACATTATTTTGAATTTCTATGCATATTAAAAAAAATTATGTCTCGACATCTTCACTCATGTTAATTGAACTACTGTCTTCTTTGGAGTATAAGTTTTTTTTTTTTCTTTTTGAATTTATTCTTAAGTTCTTTATGGTTATAATTATCTTCATCATCACTATCCACCTACTTTGGATAGGGACATTTAGAGGCAAAATGCCCAACTTTGCCACAGTTGAAGCACTTGAAGGGTAACTTCCCTTTATATTTCCTAGACCCTTTATGGAGTTTCCTTATAAAATTGGCCTCTTCTTCATCTGATATGCCTGAGTGATTTTCATTTGGTGCATGCTCATGGTTCTTTGTTGCTTTTGATACTTTAAAGGTTTTTTCCCTTTTTGATGACTTTTCTTTCTTGGTTCTCATTTCATAGGCTATAAGAATCCCATGAAGTTCATACATTATAAGTTTGTCAAGGTATTATCGATCTTCCAAGGTAGATACCTTGTCATCATATCTCATTGGTAATGATATCAACACATTTTGGACAATAATTTTGTCTTTTAACTCTTCTCTCAATGCTCTGATTGAATTGACTATTTCATCCACTCTTTGAAAATATTCTACAATGTTTTCTTCCTCTTTCATCTTTAGATTCTCAAACTGCCCTCTGTATGTTTGAAGTTTTTTCTTTATTAACTTTTCCATCTCCTTCATAGATGACTTTAAGTTTTTCCCAAAATTATTGTTCTAATTTACAATGCATCACTTTTACAAATATGGGGTTTGTTAATCCACCCAGAATTGCATTAACAACCCTTGAATTATCATTTCCAATTTTCTTTGCAGCAACATCTAAAGGTGAAGTAGTTGGTGCAGTCTAAACATTTACCATATATATCCAAACATCACATCCAAGATCCGTAAGATAACTTTTCATCCTTATACTCCAAAATCCATAATCATTTCCTTTGAAAAATGATGCTTTGTTAGAGGAAATTCCTTCTTTTTGATCCATTGGATTTCTCAAAATATTCTTCAAGTGGTTAGATTGTGGTGAAGGAACCTACTCTGATACCAATTGTTGGAATGTTATTCAATACTGAGAGGAGGGGGGGGGTGTGAATCAGTATTGCTTCTTTTTCTCAAATTGAATTAGTTCTTTATTAATTTATAACAATTTATCAACAAGAATGTACAAAACTTTGCATTTTAAATGTAACAATCATAAGAATTATATTTCATTTACTAGTTACAATTTGTAGGAGAAATCGATCTCTCTTTTTTTTATCACCAAGTCAAGGAGACACCAATCCCCTATTTTCCAAGCACCAACCTGAGGAAGCAACAACTCCCAATAGATCAGGATCCAACCTGTAGAGAACTCCAATACTCTTGTTTTCAAGAACCAACTTGAGGAAGTTTCAACTCTATGTTTCAGGATTCAACCTATAGAGGAATCCAATCCTCCCTTTCTCCTCCCTTCCATCCTCACTTCATGTGAATGTTTTAAGTGTTAAATTCTTCCTTGACCTCTCCCTCTGGTTTTTTATCTTATGTGTTTTCTCCCAGAGATATCTTCATTTCACCAAACCTTTTTGTTTATATAGGCTTCCAACAGATATGACTTTGAACCATTTTGTCTTTTTAATAATGAACCATTGCACCTCTTCATTTAATTTAACAATAATGTTGATATTTATGTTTTCATTAATAGTTTATTTTAATTTTAAAAGACTTCAAATCCCTTGCGATTTGTTTTTAAGAACAAGATTCTTCCTTTGTTATCATCTTTAAGTAGTCAAGTAACCTTGGTCCCTTTCCAAAATCTCTTTAGTGAAGAATTATATTTAAGAATCATATTCTCAATTGGCACTGGTAATCCAGGCACTTTTCATGGGATGTTTTCCTAACAACACCAAAATTTAATTGTTTCAAAATAGTGTGAGCTTGGTTCTACTCTAATATCTCTTGCATTTTTTGTACTTACATTAGACAGGTGCTAATTCATGGGCCCTTTTCTTCAAAGGACCAAACATTGTGACCAACGGTTTTGACAAATGAGGATCACAGTCCTGTTTTGTACTCTAGCCCAAAGACCCTTATTTAATTCATCAAGTGGCCACAACCTATAACCAGGAGTTATCTCAACTGGGGCTCATAGAGACTTCATATTTTACATATGATATTGACCTGTGACTGAGAGTGATCCTGTACAAGAATTATTTTTGTGCTTAACCAAATCATCGATTGGGTTTTAATAAAGCATTGAGTGGACGATCTTAGTTGATTTCACAAATGAAACATGTACATAGAATAACCTCAAGAAAAAGTTCAATAGAACGTCAAGATGACACATGGTATATTAAATTTTAACATATTGTAACTTTTGGGTCTGCCCTCCTTTAATAACTCTTGCACATTTAGACTTGGAGCCGTTGATTTGGGATTGCTCCAAATCGATGGTTAGATTTCAATTCTATCAAAACATGTGTAAGTAATTTCATGGGGTCGAAAAAGAGGAGTGCTTATTCCATTATCTTGCTCATTGCCCGATCAGTGACATATATGCACCATCTATAACATAGTGTGCGTAGTTCATAGCAATGAATCAACATACAATCCTTCACCATTCACAATTCACTGGGTGATGAGTATTTAGAATGTGTGTCTCATAGGAAATTTGTTTCTTTGAAGAAAAATTGTTTAACGTCGTAAAAATTTTGCAGGAAATTCAATTCGAGAGATTTATCAACATGACTACCCTTTGAAATTTTACACTTACACTGTGGACATTTATCCTTTTTTATATTTTTGGTCTCACCTATTCTACTAAAATTATAGTCACTTTTGTATTTTGTGGATTGTTGAAGATCAAGATGGTTAATAGGGACTTGCAATAATTTAGGAGAATTGAACATAATTACATCAATTATTATCACAAAACTGGAATTTGTGAACTCATGGGTATTTTGTTTTTCTGACCATTATTTTTTTCATCAATAGAGATATTGAGAATTCTATTGGCATCAATATCAAATAGCATAGTGATGTGGGGAACTCCTCTCTGCTCCTTTTTTAGGGGATGATTTTTTTTTTACCTGTAGTTTCAAGACCTAGTGAGAGGGAAGAGACATCTAAAAGAAACATATCTTGTACTTTCTCATTTCCCTCTCTAATCAAAATAGCATCCTGCACTGTAGCTCCATGTGCAATAGCCTCATCAGGGTTAATGCTCTTTTGCAACTAGTATAGCAGGGTACTTTAACAGAGTTATAGTATGAATGGACTTGTCTGGATGATAGACCACCCTTATTGAAATCAATGAAAACATCATAGTACCATGTCTAACATATGGTCTGAAGCAATACCTAGGATGTGGTACCAAAATGTTAAGACATACATCCTTGAAGTGGTATTTGTGAGAAGCAGGGATGATCAATGTGTATATTCCAAGCAGGTTGGTAATCACTTCATTTATGTAGTGTTGTATGTCGATGACATGTTGTTGGTAGGAAACAACATGGATGTAATCAAGGAGGTGAATTTGTAGCTATGCTCCAAATTTGGCATGAAGGATCTCAGGGCTACTAACTTCATTATGAGAATTGATATTAAAATAGATCATGCTAACAAGAAACTCCGGTTGAATAAGAGAAAATATGTTGAGACAATATTACAAAGGTTTAATATGTGGGAAATTAAACTAGTCAAGATTCGCATTCCTATAGGTGTAAATTTATTTGCATATCAGTGTCCCAAGACATGGGAAGAGGAAGAGTACATGTCCCATGTTCCATATGCTAGTGCAGTTGGCATTTTGATGTATGCGATGGTTTGTACTAGACTAGACATTGCACATACAATGGGAGTTTTGAGCAGGTATATGTCAAAACCATGGAAGGAGCATTGGACAACAGTAAAAATGGTTTTTAGGTATTTACGTTGCACTTATAGTTATGGATTGTGCTAACAAGGAATGCAAGATTGAATAGAGTGTTGGACATACATGGGTTTTTTGACACATACTGGTATGGACAATCTAGATCGTAGACGATCTACAAGTGGTTATGTGTTTTACCTATTTGGAGGAGCAATCAGTTGAATGAGAAAAGACAAGTCCTATTTATACTATTAAATACATAAGTTCAATACATGACAACTACTCATGCAAGAAAGGAAACAGTATGGTTACAAATATTGTGTTCAAGTATTGGGTTGGTACAACAAACAATAAGGTTAGATTGTGACAGTCAGAGTGAAATCTTCCTCGCAAAGAACCAAGCTTATAATTCAAAGAAAAAACATATTGATGTTTGGTATCACTTTATGAGGGACATGGTTGAAGACCAGGAGGTGTTTCTAGAGATGTTGACACTTTGAAGAATGTTGCAGATTCATTGACAAAGTCTGTGAGTACCGAGAAGTTCTCCTGGTGTAGAGAAACAATGAGAATTACTGCCATGGATTGTTGACTATGTAATCTTGTGACCCCCTATATTCAAAGAAAACAACAACTGGGAGAATTTTGGGTAGGTTTTATATTCTTTGCATGTGTGTGGGGGGCTGCGTCAAATTTAATGACTACATCTACAATCCCTATTCTTTCTATTTTAGTGTTATTTTTCTATTTTTAGTAGTTTTATAAATTAATCTCGGATTAAGGGATTAGGGTTTTGGTGGCTATAGAATACCTAAAATTTTGTATATATTGTATTGCGAATGGTGAAATTAATACGATGAAGAGTTGAGAGGTGTGGCACCAAGGATGGTTGGTTTTCTCCTGGTTAAGGGTTTCCAACGTAAATCTATGTGTACTATGTGTATGAGCCATTGATTAATTTATGTTTTTCTTAAGAATATGTATGCATTGCTTTACTTCACAGGTTTAAAACTTACAGTTTTTAGCAAGTTTCAAGAGTTAAAAGCTCTTGTTGAGAACTAGATAGGGAAGAAGATCAAAGTTTAGAGATCGAAAAATGGGGGTGAGTATACCTCCAAGGAGTTCAAGGGTTTTTGCAAGGAGGAAAGGAACAAGAGGGAGTTGGTTGTTCCATACAAATGACAACATAATGGAGTTGCAGAGTAGAAGAATCGATCCATCATAGGGGATGCTAAGGCCATGATTAATGACCAAGAATTATCTATGTTTCTTTAGGAATAATCATGCAACACAATAGTCTACATATAGAATAGGTTTCATCACAGGATATTGGAGGACACGACACTATAAGAGGCATGAAACTAGAGGTGAGTCATTTTCACATTTTTAGTTATCCATTTTATATTTTTGTACCTGTAGAGAAGAGGACCAAGTTGGATCCCTCAAGCAGAAAGGGTTTATTTGTGGGTTACAGTGAGAATTTAAATTCCTATAGGGTCTTCATTCTAGATCAAAGGAAGACAAATGTCAACAAGGATGTAAAGTTCGAGGAGGAATTTTTTTCAGGAAGTCTCCTGAGCTTGTTCCAATGACAAAGGATGAGGAGAAGGAAGCTAAAAATGTTGATCTTAGGTCACCAATGGATTTTATATCATGGAAAAAACCTTCAGGTGAGGAGGATGAGCCATTGGATCCTTCCAATTTTTTCAGGAAATCTCAATGGTTCACTCAGACATTAATGGATGCTCAAGAGTACATTAAGGCTTTGTTGGTTGTGGAGCCTGATTATATTCTTGATTCAGAGGTTTTTTTCAGTCGTGCTTGGACCACATTCCCTAACGGGTGGTGTGGGGGGGGATTTACCCCCCTCAAATGTCGCTAGGGGGGTCTAGGGGGGGGGAGGGGATGATACTTTTTGTAGCCCCCTAATGGAAGGGGATTCAGGGGTAGCACCCCCGAAGAAAAATTTTGGGGAAAATTGCCTTGTAAAATATTGTAATTTCATAGTCAATATGGACCATTCATTATAAGGTCACAGATATGACATTAGAAGTTATTTTATGGTTTTTTTCCCTAGAATTCAACCCTATTTTATGAGGGAATTGTATTGCGGCTATATGTTATCATGAATATTGTATTCTGAGAGAGGAGAATATGAGAGAAAGAAGAGGAAGTTGCAATAGGTGTGTTGTAGGTTGTATCCCTTCATTTTGTTGGATAATAAAAAGGAAGAACTTGGAAATTTCTCTGGTGGACATATCCCACATTGGGTGAACCACGTATATCTGTGTCTCTATTGTATTGTGTATGTTTTGTGTTTTATTTCTGCATTTGATCCGGATTATTTTTGGCATGAAATGAGAGTGGAGATATAATAAAGAAATGCACAGAGATATCGCAGATATTCAATAATATAACAGAAATATATCAGAGATGCAACCATAAACAAAGAGATACAGTAATACATGATTTATATTAATGAAATAAATGTACAGAGACTGTAAAAATACAGAGTGAAAGACTCGGTAGAATGGTGGCAGCATATCTCTGAGAAGAGATGTGACGGCTACTCGCATTAGCAAGAAGATAAGTACAATGAGGCTCTGAAGGACTTTTTTACAATAAACAAGAATGCCAAAAACCCTAGACATCCAAAAACCTAACCCTAGGAGATGAAGTGCCAAAAGTCATGTGGGCCCCATTTGGGTAAGTTAGTACATCAACTTCCTGGGGTCGTAACTTTTGCATGCAATCTTTGTTTTAGGCGTATGATAGCTCATTGGAAAGGTATCGTTGAGTAGATTCATTTTGAGGGCTCAATCATGTTGTTGGCTATCATTGAGAACCTCTATCTCGAAAAACCTTCATTTAGGCCCTCAAAATGGCCTCAGAAGTTAAAACCTGCTAAAAATAGTAAATTGCCAAAATTGTCAAAAAATTGTTTTGAGCCAATCGGAAAAGGTGGGTGGCCACCGATATCCACCTGGATCAGCATTTGTCTTATTTTATGGTTTCTTGATCCTATTTTTCTAATAGGCTCCTAGGAGCACATTTAGGGAGAGAAGGCCTCTGAAGAAGTTTCCAAATTACATGGAAGTTATGAGCAACATCATAGATGTAGATACTTTCATTTTTTAGAAGGAAAAAAACCAACAGGTTTGGCAGGATTCCATGGTGGAGTACACCTCCATCATGAAGAATGATGTATGGTAAATTGAGACAAGATTGGAGGGGAAGTCAATGTTGAGTTCCAGGTGGATTTATAAAACCAAGCATGTATTAGATGACAGGATCGAGAATTTCAAGGTGAGATTTGTGGCAAGAGGGTTCTCCCATAAAGAGGGAGTAGACTATGATGAGACATTTTCTCCAATCACCAAGTACAATTCCATTAGAAAATTTATATCTTTAGCTTCAATTACGGGATGGAGGATTCATCAGATGGATGTGAAGACAACTTTATTTGATGGGATCATTGAGGAAGAAGTGTACATAGAGAAATGTCAAGAATTTGAGGTAAAAGGGAAATACTCCCATGTTTGTAGGTTGAAAAAGGCCTTGTATGGAATTAAGAAATCATTGAGTGCATGGTATTCTAGGATCGATGGATACTTGTTGAGTATGGGATTCACCAAAAGTAAAGCAGATCCCAACTTATATTTCATATTTGTTGAGGTTGATTTGCTCATTTTGGTGTTATATGTAGATGACTTGTTCCTTACATGATCTAAGAAGCTTATAGTAGGATGCAAGGAAGATATGGAAACTAAGTTCGAGATGAAGTACATTGGCATGATGCATTACTTCTTGGGGTTTTAGGTTTGGCAGAAACCAGGGCATATCTTCCTTGTGTGGGGTAAGTATGAAGTTGAGGTACTAAAAAGATTTTGGATGGAGGACTGTGAACCTATAGCCACACCCATGATCACTAATTTGAAGAAGGTGACAAATTCAGATTCAGAGTTGGTGGATCCCATATTTTACAAGCAGTTGATAGGTCCTTTATGTATCTGGTCAACACTAAGCTAGATATATGTTTTTCAGTGAACACCTTGAGCTAGTTCATGGTGGAGTCGAGGCAAGAGCATTGGGTAGCAACAAAACATGTGCTCAAATACTTGAGAGGCATAATGGAGTATGGCCTAAGATATTTTCTATATGGTGAAGTGAAGTTGCAGGGGTATATAGACTCAGATTTGGCAAGAAGTGCATCATATAGGAAGATCACCTCACGGTACTATGTTTTCTTAGGAGTGACATCCTGGTTCAATGGGAAGTAGAATTTTGTGGCACTAAGATCAAAAAGGGAAAAGTATATGGAAGCCATTACTGTTATTTGTGAGGCCGTCTCACTTTGCAAGTTACTTGCAGGATTATTTGATCATGAGTTGGACCCCACAAATATTTACTATGATAATCATAGTTGTATCAAAATATTTGAGAATACAATATTTCATGATAGGTCCAATCATATAGATATCATATATCAATTCATACGAGACAAGATTCAGAAGGGAGCAGTGAACCTCTAGTATATTCCCACAGATCGATAGTTAGTTGATATTTTGACCAAGCCCTTAGTGAAAGGGAAGTTTGAATCACTCAGATACAGACTTGGATTGGTGTCAAATTCCTTCCTCGTTGAGAGGGAGTGTTAATAAATATAGCTTGGATAGGAATTTATTGTACATACTTCAATATGAATATGCAGGAAATGGTTTGAGACATTTCGTAGTTGAGATTTTGTCTTCTAACACAAAGTCATAGTTGATGGATTTTTTCTTCTAGCACAAAGTCATAGTTTATAGATTTTGTCTTCTAGTACAAATTCATATTTGATGGATTTTGTCTTGTAGTGCACAAGTCAACAAGACAAATTCAAATTGTCTTCCTCCACTATAGTAGTAGTGTTGCATTTGAATTCTAGAGTTTGTATCCTATTTGGATTATATTTTGGATGGTTGGACAACCTGTAAATGTAACCTTTGAGTGTGAGGAAAATACACTTGAGAGAGGTGGATACCAAGAGAAGAATGCGAGTGCATCTAATATCAGAAATTACATATCCATTGTAGTAAAAAACAAGAGGGAATACACAAAGAAGTAGCGTTGTACAGTTGTACAACACTAGTTTTTTCCTTCTTTCTTCAGTAGATATATATTTCTATTTCAATGAGTTATACTTCTCTATTATGTACCAATTTTTTTTTTCCATACAACTACCAATTTACATCATATTGTGGAGGTATATTGTAAGTTTTGATCATTGGAATGATAAGTTGTTTTGAAGGGGAAAATCAATGTGAATGTGTGTTATTTGTTTATTTCTTCCATTTTTCATTTTCCAACTATTTGTGTGATTAATGATATGGTCTGAAATTTATTTCTGCAATATTTAGATTCATCAATCTACTTGTTTGTTTGAGATCATATGGACTTTAGTCATCTAGGGATGTGAAAAAGTTACAATAGAGACCTTACCTATGCCACAATACAATAGTCAGAAGTTTTCATAGGATAAATCTCATCAAGCAAAGACAAATCAAGCCTTCCAACAATGATACAAGAAACTACGAAGTCCTTTTGAATTCCTCTCCATCTTGTGGATAAGTGTGATGATTCTATTATTTTTGAAATTGATGTGAATAATGTGTTTTCAATCCCTTGTGCATATCCACAGGAACCACCTGATATCCTCCCATACTGGATAACCAAATAATGTATCAAAATAGTTGTAGTAGAATGGTTGAAGGAGATACACCCTAAGACAAACCCTTAGGTTGAGATCTTAGATAAGAAGGAACCTAGAACCAAGTATAAGTAGGATAAGGACAAGGAAACAACATTTCTAATTCCATAATCACCATGCCTCAGCAAGATGGAGAGATAGAGAGAGAAGGAGGAAGAGGAACACCTGTGCAAAGATGAATAATAAGTTGTGAAAGACATTGTCTTGGTAAGGAAATAAAGATACAAGTTATCAATATGTAGAACCCCTTCCTATAAGTGAAACCTATATTTGAGCACCATCTTGGAATAGAAGAAAACCAAGACCCTCAAGGGAAAAGGAGCCAACAATAAAACCCAGACTAGATCATCCCTTCAAGAGAAAGGAATTCATTTCAATAAGAAAAATCCACCAATAAGAAGAACATTGTTAAAAAAATCATATACTAGATACCCTGAAGTTAGGAGAAGAGAATGACATAGAGATGTTATTGAATAAGAAGGAAACAACCCTTCATGCTACTAATAATTCCCTCTTTCCTAGAAAGATCCAAAAGAGAGTTGACACTGTATATTCTCATATAGAAGTACAAAAAATGATTTAGAAAGATAGAGAAAACTAGATACAAGATTTGTGCACCCTCTTTGAGACATGAAAATCATTGGAAGGTGAGACATAATCACCTTCAAATCCATATGAGACAGATAGAAATATTGAACGTGAAGCATTTACACAATTTCCAATAAATTGTGTGACAAGGACAAGGAGTTAGCATAGGAAACTCATAAAGCTTCAATCACTCACTAAATATGAATTAGATCTATCATTTGTCCACTTAAACAAATTACACAAGTATACTGGAGAAATGATGAATGAACTCAACGATCAACATAAATCTCTTACCAGTGCATATTGATCCCTAAACCACAAATACCAAAATGAGGTAGCACACAAAGAATCCTTGACCTCCAAAGTGAATGAAATTTACACAGATATTGTAGCTAGCCCTTTGTAGCTTCTAGCCTCTACCACTACTGATCCAAGGGATCAAATTTTGCTCAAAAATTCAAAGTGATTGGAATCGCTTCAAATCGAACAGGTGCGTAGGCCTCGTTTTCACAAACCCAACGCAACTTGAACGGGTTCAAACGGACATCGGATGAGTGAGATATCACATTCTGTTCAAATTGTCAAACAGGCAAAAAAAATTTGCTGATTGTACAGTCCATACAGTCCGTAAAGTTGCTGATGTGGCAGGGTCGTACGCTGACATGGCAGGGCCATACACTGATGTGGTAGGGCCATATGATAATGTGGCAAGGCTGAGTTGGAAGACAGTTGGCAGTTATGAAGTCGAATCATATCTCGACACGTGGCATATCTTTGGCAAGTGGGATGGTGCCACGTGGGCTGCCACATGGCACCATTCTTGGTTTGGTTGTAAAATTATATGGAGTCCATGGGGGTCGAACCCCAAACCTCCCGCCATGCTGGAGTGCCTTCACACGGCGTGGGCTACCAATAGCCCATGCGTTGGTTCTTGTTATACATATGGTTTTGTTTATATTTAAATTTAAATTTTGTTAAGTTTTGGGCGCAGTCTGGGTTGGGGATAAGCCCCAGCCCCCATTCACATGCATATAACCATATGACCACCTGCGTGTGCATTTCAACCAGAGTCACAGCCCCGTGCACCTGGACACTTGGTGCTTATCCATACGATTTGGAGTTTAGCCCCTTTTATGTGCGGAGGTGCGGTCACATGATCCACGCGTCCAACGACTTGCGATTAGGGGGCTAGGTTCCCTAACCATTCTACAGTTGCGTGTGTGTTGCGGTTATGTGTCTGTGCTAGGTTTAAACACAAAAAAACATGCAGAGGCTAGGTTGGACACATAGAGGTGCAATTTGGTGATCCAGAGACAGCAAGTTTGAAGGGGAACTTCCAGGAAGCCTATCTTCATTTTTTGGCCAAATCAAGTGTCGAAAAAGCCCAGCTACGGGTTTTGGACGTTCTGAAGCCATTGGAGCCATCTATTTGGCATTTTGAGCATTGTAAATCACATATTTTAGCACTTTGAGCAAATAATATAAAATATCCATTGGAAGCTGGACCAGGAGATGTAGCCCAAGAGAGGGGTGAACTCCTTTATCATTTGTTGTGTTATGTGTTTACTGTTCACTGTATTTTGCTGGTTATTATTGCATCTTGAATGTGTAATTTCTATAAAAATTTGTGTTTGCAAATTGATCCTTTTTGCATAAGAACACTTAAATAAAACTTGCAAATATTTTCAAGAATACAATCCTTTATCATTTTTAGATCAACTACACAAGGGCAAAGTTAGTAGAGTTAGGAAAGCTTATTACAGACTGTGTGATAGGATGTAAATACTACAAGAAGATATATAAAAATTCCTAACATAGGAGCAACATCAACTAACCAATAAATTGACTACAATTGAAGACACTTTTAAATAATAACATTGATACTGAAAATATCTATGGATTAGTTGATTCCAACTTTCAATTGTGGAGTAATTTGAAGAATTGACTAGAATTCTAGGAAAGGGAAAACAATATAAAGTGTATGCAAATGTAAATGGTTGAGAAATTAAAAAAAAAAATGAAGGACCTTCCAATCAACACTTGCACAACTAGCATGCAATAAATGATAGAGTTATCCAAGTGGATGACTACAACTCGCACAGAGTAGAAGTAGTTGATTATAAAAGTTACACACATGCATGAAGTTGTGCATAAGAAGTACATAGATTTATTGGAGTCCCAAGAACTTGTAGTAAAGGAAATATAGATAACTGATAAATTAAATCCCCTTCTCACACAAGCTACTCAAGAGATAGTATACAAGTACTAGAAACATTTGCAGAACTTAGAGTCCTTCAATGTCATAGTCACTTGTGTGAGCAAATGAAGCAAGAGCTTCCCTCCTTGGGCCCTATTTGCAGGAGTGATCTTAGTTGTCTTGAGAATGAGACAAGACTTCATGTTGGGGGCCTACTAGTGGCCTATTTTGTATTTTTGGACTTCTGCATGCAATTGACGCCCATGCTCCTTAATTTTCTTGTGCACAATAGAAGATACATTGGGATTTTCACAGATTATTGTGCATTATGCACAAAGTGCCATGGATTCCCTTCAATAAATTGGTTTTGTAACAAATATAATATCTTTTAACTGATGTAAAAGTGTATATATATAGTGTTAGAAAGGGACGGACTGGAGTTGTTATTAGCTATGTAGGTTGAGAGTTGTAAGAACTATGTATGTAATACCCATTAAGGAACAAGGGAAATAGTTGCAAAATAGCTAGTCCCTGCCTAGTTTGTAAACTTATATCAAAAAAGTTTAATAGTTTAAGTATGATGGTGATAATTTTTGTAGTTTTTTGTTGGAATACATTCAAATCTATGAATGGGTGATTGATCTGCATTGTTTCTTAAAAATATGGGATCTATATAAACATTGAACATATAATAAAACTAGTAGCCATACACCATAAGAATATTGAAAGATGAAGTATCAAAGAAAGGGAAGTTATAGATCAAGAGTTTGATACTTCAAGTCACCACAAGGTATTTCCGCCATACACCATTTGAATAGTTGAGTATAGTCGAATTTTCAATCTGTGAAAGGCGCTTAAGAATATTGAGAGATGAAGTATCAGAGAAAGGGAAATCATACATTTAGAGTTTGATACTTCAAGTCACCCTAATGGACTTCTAAATATTTGTATTTATCATTAGCTTCAGGATTAGTTGATTGAAGTCATATAAATTCTTGTTTGTCATCAATCCAGAGTAAACATAAGACATAATGACATAGATTTTGGCTCTATAATAAGTAATAAAACTATATGTTGATCTAGACCTATATATAATGCTAAAATGAGCTTGATGCATTGAAAATAACAACAGAAAGAAACCAATACAAACAAAGATGAAATTTTTTCATCCATTACATTGATCCATTAAACTATATACACACTAACTTAGGATTATAATGATACTCACAATTTGATTAAGCATCCATGGGAAAAGAAAATGTTAGAAAAACAGGACCACGGAGTAATAAAATAAAAAAAATGAAGAAACAAAACACAGAAGACACACAATACAAGAGAGACACAGATTTACGTGGTTCACCCAGTGTGGGCTACGTCCACCAGAGAAATTGCCAAGTCCTTCCTTTATTATTATCCAGCAAATGAAGGGATACAACCTATAGCAAAACTCGTTGTAACTTCCTCTTCTTTCTCTCACAGTCTCCTCTCTCAGAATACAATATTCACCATCATCCATAGCTGCAATACATTTCCCTCATAAAAGAGTGTTTCCTTCTAGGGAAAAAAACATTAACATAATCTCTACCGTTAGATCTGTGACCTTATAATGAACGGTCCAGATTTACAATGAAATTACAATATACTTTTACAAGGAAATTTTTGCTTCAGGGGCTTCGCCCCCAACCCCCGCTTGCCCCCAGACCCCCCAACCGAGGGGATATCCCCCCCAGACCCCGCAGAGGGGGTACCCCCCCTCTGCACTCCCCCACGTGGAAGAGTGTACATACTTCTGGGGTGTAAATACTTCATGGGGTATAAACACGGCTGAAAGCAAGGACCTCTGAATCAGG
>ML788678.1:560516-578038 GCA_009831015.1 Picea engelmannii
CTTCTGATATAAATAGTCTTCCATCTACATCTTCCATAACTGGTAGTTTTGGCCGTTAAATTTCTCGACCCTAAACTTTCCATCTTCCGACATTGCTCCCACTCGAACCAAGAACCCTCTTTTCATGTGAGTTACCTTACGCTTTGATACTAGTTGTTAGAAAAACAGGACCACGGAGCAATAAAATAAAACAAATGCAGAAACAAAACACAGAAGACACACAATACAAGAGAGACACGGATTTACGTGGTTCACACAGTGTGGGCTACGTCCACCAGAGAAATTGTCAGGTCCTTCCTTTATTATTTTCCAGCAAATGAAGAGATACAACCTACAGCAAAACCCGTTGTAACTTCCTCTTCTTTCTCTCATAGTATCCTCTCTCAGAATACAATATTCACCATCATCCATAGCCGCAATACATTTCCCTCATAAAAGAGGGTTGCCTTCTAGGGAAAAAAACCCTAACATAATCTCTACCGTTAGATCTGCGACCTTATAATGAACGGTCCAGATTTACAATGAAATTACAATATACTTTTACAAGGCAATTTTTGCTTCGGGGGCTTCTCCCCCGAACCCCTGCTGGGGACCCACTTGCCCCCAGACCCCCCAGCTGGGGGGATAGCCCCCCCGGACCCCGCAGAGGGGGTACCCCTCCTCTGCACTCCCCCACATGGAAGAATGTACATACTTCTGGGGTGTAAATACTTCATGGGGTATAAACACGGCTGAAAGTAAGGACCTCTGAATCAGGAAGATAATCAGGCTCCACAACCAACAAAAAATGGTAATGTCCCTTTCCAAATAAGAGCTCTAGAGAGGAGTATTAATGGTCTTAACCACCCTGTTATACTATAGACAGGGCCAAAAATGGGTAAACAAGGTTACTAGAGGCCACTCCAGTCAAAGGTGTTATATTCAGAAAGTGACATTGAGCTAAAAGTGGCTAAAAGAACTTTTAAGTCAATTTGAGCTAAAAATAGAACATACGAGATAAAATTAGAAGTCAACAACGAATTAGGGTTTCAGGAAGCTATAAGAGAAGGTTCAATGACCTAATTCATGATTATGTAGGTTTTTGACTTGTCATTGAGGAGAGAGGTGCATCTTAGGAGAGGTAGCGCAGTGGAGTCCAGGAGAATACACTAGTGGATGATTTTGATGTTGAGATACACACCCTAGTCACTAGGGAGGTCACACAGATATTCCATCAATCTTCAGAAACAATTTCACAGGTTGTAGCAGTAAGGGCTTACTCAATCAGGGTGAGAGTGCAACTTCTGAGGAGGTTCAGTGGATCGAATTGTCCCTTTCAGGGAGAGTTCATAGATTCCTCTCCAACCTAGTTGAGAGGAAGGCAAGGTGCATATTTTTTCTGGTTCCTTATCAGATTCCAATGGAGGAAACTTCTGGGGTGCACTTTCCGGACATTGGGAGTGTGACACTTGGGGAGGACACATTTGGGGTTCTCGAATGATAATCAATGCAAATCCGGGGAAATCCTTCCAACCCATTTCACAGTAGACTTGGGAGATCAATTTGAGACACACATCTGATTCCGATGGTGGAATCACAAGGGTGCAATTTTCCAAAGCAGAGGGGGTGCATTTCCCCTAGGGGGATCCATCCGAGGACCATATACACCCGTTAAGGCCTGGAAATTCACCAGGACTGTGAGGCAGAGAAGGGCGCATTGTTTGGGACCATTTATAGGCATTTCCAAGAGGTATAGCCACTAGGGAGAACTTTCCAAACTTGCAGTAGTTGTTGTACGAGCTATCATATCCTTAGTAGTTCTTTATCTCACCCATTGCATTCCACAATATTCTTCGGGTATCGGGTAATATTGTTTTAGTTTCTATTGTATTCTGGTTAGGATCCTTTTGTCATTGATCTAGCCGAGTGATTAATTTTATTCAGCCACATTCAACATTTGTACTCCACAGAGATTTCATAATATAAGCTTTGTAGTATTTTGTCGCCAATATTATTTGAATGCTCATTTATATGTTGTGAACAATTAATCCTACACACACATTAGCCAAGTTTCCTAGACTGGCCAAGTCAGGAACATTACAGTGCTATAATATATTTAGTCATACCATCCTGCGACTAAAGACGATGAGTGTAGCAGAGTACCGAAGGGGTCGTGAGCACACAAGTGACAAATATGTCACTTACAAGAGACACATGGAGGGAAGACCTAGATCTGATTTCCCCCCTTTTCCTCCCATATCAGAGGAAGAGGAAGAGGCAGAGAGGGAAGTAGAGAGAAGGACAGAGCAAGAGGTTGAGCATGAGGCAGAAATGATGTTAAGAGATAGATATGAGAGACCATAGGATAGTGGTAAGGCTCCCATGGACCTAGATGTAGCCTTCATGCAGGTACTCAGCAATATGGTAGTCAATCAACAAGCCATGACTTAGTCTTTGGTGTAGATGGATAATATATTGGTTATAGTGGGCACCCCGAGCACACAAGCCCCACATGCAGCACAGGCGAACTCAGGGGAAGGTAGTAGACCCCAATCTCCTAATCGCACATACACCTCTTCGAGTAGGATTCCCACGCCATTATTCCCCAGTTTCCAGAGGGTACCCCCAGTAGCAGCACAATAGCTGATAACACAGAGGTTTCCCACTCATGTGGAGGACATTGCAGAGTACAGGAGGGACTATGAAGCATTAGGTCGTGACTTCCATCAGGACATGATATTGGTCGATTATTGTGGACTTAGACTCAGGAACCACCCCCGAGAGCCACATAGAGGAGGACATCAGCAGTAGCATGGGCATAACATTGATTTCATCCAAAAAGTTGGTAAACTCACCATACCTTCTTTTGACGAATCGTCCAAATGCACTGCCAGATCTTGGGTACAAAATCTATACACATACTACAAGCTCAACCAGATGATCGAGATAGAAGCCATCAGTTTCGCTACCCTACACTTGGAGGGTGAGGCACACAAGTGGTGACATCATGGATTGCTGACGTTGGGTCACAATCACATCACCTCCTATAGGGTTCCCGAGATCCACTTCAGGGATCTAGCCCAGTTGAGACAAACTGGCACAGCAGAGGCATTCATCACAAATTTTCAATGGGTAGCAGTTGCAGTGACAGATATATCAGAGCCCAGGTTGATCATGTTATTCACAGAGGGACTCACATATCCCTTCAGAGGATGGGTGAAGGAATACATGCCTCACACATTGCGGGATTCCATATTACGCACTCAAGATTTGGTAGACTCATTGCCAAAGACTAAACCCTTTTCCAAACCCTTCGTACCACATAAGGACCGAGACAGAAAGACATTCCAGAGAGAATGGAAGGGAAAGGATAAGTTGGATGATGAGACGAGGCGAGATCTTATGAGGTAGAATATTTTCTTCAACTGTAGAGACCCTTGGGCCCTAGGCCACAGGTGCATGGCCAAGGAAGAGATTCATTATATTGATGTGGTAGCAGACACTGTAGATAGTGAGGTGGAGGAGCATGATAGTGGATCCACTAGCTCATAGGAGAAGTCAACACAGACAGAGGAGCAGCCTCCCCGTAGACCACTGACACCAATAGGGGCCCACCCACCGATAGTTCCATAGCCTCCTTAGCAAGATAATAGACGAAAACTAGAAAAGGGAGGAGTCATAGTGACCCTTTCTGGTGTTCCCAGGTATGATACCCTCTGAATCAGAGGGACTATTCAGGGAAAATGGGAAATCGCCCTGATATATGGTGGGGCCACCCACAAATTCATTAATGCTTCAATGGTATCGAGACGGGGACTTCAAGCAGAGGAGTTTGAGGGGTTTGATGTTGCAATAGCAGATGGCCATATAGTGGAGTGTCTAGACAGAGTTCTGAACTTGGAGCTAAATTTAGGAAACTACACAGTGAGAGACACATTTTATGTGGTTGACCTATCTAACACATATGTGGTATTGGGAGTACAGTGGATGAACACCTTGGGAAAAATCACCACCAATTACCAAACCTTGGAGATGGGGTTCAAAGACAGTGACGAGAAGAGGGTTGTTTTAAGGGGCATGTCAACAGGAGCACCGGGGATAGTTTCAGCCAAGAGGAAGGAGAGGATATTCAGACATGGGGATGTATCATATGTCGCAGAGTGCTTGATCACTACATGGAATGATTCATAGGATCGAAAAAAGTATCATACAGATATCAGGAACTTGTTGGGATGACATCAACAGGTTTTTGGGTCGATTCCACTAGGGAGACCACCTAACAGTGGGTTTGAACACACCATTGAGTTGGAGGAGGGGGGAAAACCTATGATCACCCCACCTTCTCGTCATCCTAGAAGATTCAAGGATGAGACAAAGAAATAAATTAAGGAATTTCTAGCGATGGGACACATCAGAGCTAGCAGTAGTTCATTCGATTCTTCAATTGTCTTAGTTCTGAAGAAGGATGGTACCATGAGGATGTGCATTGATTATCAGGCCTTGAAGAAGAAAACCATCAAGAACCTATATCCTATCCCTCACATTGATGAGTTGATGGATGAACTTCATGGGGAAGTTTTTTTCTTGAAGATTGATCTACGCTCTAGGTATCATCATATCAACATTCAAGAGAAGAACATAGAAAAGACGACATTTCAGTGTCACTTTGAACATTTCAAGTTCCTGGTTATGCCATTTGGGCTAAACAACGCACCAACTACATTTCAGTCTTGCATGAACCACATCTTCAGAGATCAGTTGAGGAAATCGGTCTTGGTTTTCTTCGACGACATCTTGGTCTACAACAAGACATGGAAGGAGCATATGAGGCACTTGGATGAGGTATTGAGCATCATGGAGGCGTAATCACTATACGCCAAAGAGTCCAAGTGTGAGTTCGGTATGACATAGCTACTTTTTTTGGGCCACATCATTAGTGCACAAGGGGTACATGTACACCAAGCGAATATCAGGGCCATTCTGGATTTTCCAATGCCCAGGAGCATGACATAGTTGAGGAGCTTCTTCAATATGTGCAGCTATTACAGGCGATTTTTCCATGGTTTTTCTCAGCTTGGATCACCACTGATAGATCTTACCAAGCATGGGGCTTTCATCTAGACCGATGAGTCACATAAATCCTTTGATCACATGAAGGAATTCATGGGAACTTGTCCAGTGTTGGCATTACCAAACTTCACTTTTCCATTTGTACTAGAGTGTGACGCATTTGGTGAGGGTATCAGGGAAGTTTTGATGTGGGGAGGACACCCCATTGTATTTGAGAGAAGGAATCTCAGTCAACCTGAGAGTTTTTAATCCATTTATAAAAAGGAAATGTTGGAAATCATACATGCCTTGACCAAATTTAGACAATATTTGGTGGGCAGCAAATTCCTGGTAAAAAAATATCACAACAGCTTGAAGTATTTGCTTGAGTAGAAGGACCTCAGTGAGCACCAACATAAATGGGTGACGAAGGTACAGGCATTCAAATTTGACATAGAGTATGTCAAGGGGAAGAATAACATTGTGGTTGATGCACTATTGAGGATACCTACAACATGTTCTTTGATGGAGATTTCAGCAGATTGGAAATCCCACTTGTTAGTAGAATATTCCAAGAACAAGTTCGCTTGTGAGTTTATGGATGGGAAGATACAAGATGAAAGGTATAGGTTCATTGAAGATGTCATATTCTACAAGGAAATATTCTACTTAGTTCCATACTCGAGATTCAAGAAGAATTTGCTCACAACAGTTCATGATTCACCACTATCAAGCCATCAGGGGTTTTTCAAAACCTACAGACAAATCAGGGAGAGGTTTTCATGGAAGGGCCTCAAATAGGATGTTATGAGACACATCAATGAGTGTGTGACTTGCCAGCAGAACAAGTCAGAGAATACTCTTCCAGCATGGCTACTTCATCCACTTACCATTCCATATTAGAAATGGGAAAGTATATCGATGGACTTCATCACAGGCCTACCCAAGGTCCAGGGTAAGGACTGTATCTATGTAATGGTCGACAGATTTAACAAGTTTGCTCACTTCTATTCCATACCAATAGAGTACAACACATTTCAGGTAGCCTAGTTAGTCTTCATGGAGGTCTTCAAACTTCATGGGTTGTCGAGGAACATCATTAGTGACAGGGATAGTCAGTTTATTGGGACATTCTGGAGGGAGTTTTTTAGATTGGTGGGGACAGAGTTGACACCCAACACTAGCTATCACCCTCAAACATATGGATAGACTGAGATCATAAAAAAGTGTGTTGAAGGGTATTTGAGGAACTATGTAGGTGGGAAGCAGAGAACATGGGTCAAGTGGCTACATTTAGGAGAGCATTGCTACAACACCACTTTCCACATGTCCATTGGTATGACACCCTTCCAAGAATTGTATGGATATGATGCTCCAACTTTGGTAGACTTGGTTTTGGGGGAGATCAGAGCTCCCAAGGCCAAGGATTGAATCATGGAGATTCGGTATATTCTCAATTTGTTTAAAGAGAACCTGCAGATGATAAAAAATCGACAGAAGATGAGTGTGGACATGCATAGAATAGAGCACAACTTTGAGGTTGGGGATCTGGTTTTCTTGAGACTCCAACCTTACAGACATTCATCTCTAAAGAAGAGTGGGACCAAGAAGCTCAATCCCATATTTTATGGCCCTTACAGGATCATGCGTCGAGTAGGCGAGGTTGCTTATGAGATAGATCTTCCATATGGGAGAAATATTCATAACGTGTTCCACGTATCTTGCCTCAAAAATGTAGTGGGACAATTCATTAGCACATCATAGGATCTTCCCCCATTGGATGAGGAGGGACAATTGGAGTTGGTTCCGGAGGAGGTATTGGAGTTCTGGGAGAAGAAACTGAGGAGCAGGGTCATCAGAGAGTGTTTCATCAAATGGAGAGGTCTTCCAGTAGAGGATGTTACTTGGGAGAGTGAGCAGGTGTTGTGGCACCCTGAATTGGTATTTCTTTAGGACAAGCAAATTAGAGAAGGGGGGATTGGAATGTCCCTTTCCAAATAGGAGCTCCAGAGAGGAGGATTATGTTGAAATATTGTAACTGCAAAGAGTGTTCTATTTATTATTGATGTATTATTTATTAGATCAATCCCCTTTTGTGGATTGATCATGTCGGGTATTGTAAATGGCCAAATCCCCTTTTGCGGATTGGTCAAACCCTAATTGTAATAATCTAAATGAGAAGTCTCCCCCCAGAATATATTAAAGTGGTTATAACCACCCAGAATGAGAATTCGACCCTTCCATTGAAAAGACACCTCAGTTCAGCACCTGCCAGATTGTATAAATAAGAGAGGCCAACACCTCATTTGTTCACTCACTCACTTGTTCATCAGAGTGCAAGTTTGGAGTTGTTGTTGGAGAAGAAGGAAGAGAGAGAGGCACATAATTGGGAGAGGACTTTCTATATTGTTTGGTTTATTCTCATGGCATTGTATTGGCTATCTATATTAAGGAAGTTTTTGTTGGGTTTTCTCCCCCATGAGGGTTTCCCAGGATAAATGATGTGTCTCTTGTGATTCTGTATTTCTCAGTGATCCTATCTATGTGATGGTTATCTAGTGGATACAAAAGAAACCTAATAATAGCTTAAAAATTAACATGGTATCAGAGCTAAGATGAAGAGAGCATATTTCACAAGAAGAAGAAAAACGTCACGGTTGTCGTACATGCAAATTAGGGCTTTTCATTGAAGAAGAATTTCAGCCCCAAATCCATCTAGAAAAGTGCACCCTACCTCAAGGAACATTTTGGAATCTTCAGCGCACCTTTTCAATGGTTGGATCTCCCAAAAAGTGAAACCATAGTTTTCACAAAGTACTAGAAGTACCAGAAAACCAGAAGTACCAGAGTACCAGAAGTACCAGAAAACCAGAAGCACCAGTCTAGAAATCCATTGATCAAGTTTGAAGGGGGTAAAAGTTGGATTTTCTGAAATCTAACCACACCATGCTACTCACCTCATCCAAGCACACCTCTTGGTAAGTTCAAAATTCAAATCTGATCATTTTCATTTTTTGGTCATTTTCCTAGCTCCAGGTAAAAGATGTCTACAGGCACTAAGCTTGTTAACAAAATAGAAGGTGTGGAAAACTTATGTGCCTGGAAGTATAGGATTGGACTCATTCTTGAATAGAATGACCTAGCAATATTCGTTAAAGAAGAAGTACTAGAACCCGTTGATGTTGCAGATAAAGAAAAGCATCAAAAGGACACAATTAAGGATAAAAGAATCATTGTAGATTCTATCAAAGATCACTTGATTAATCAAGTGTCTTCAAAGAAGACTTCAAAATAAATGTTTAATGCCCTAACCAATTTATATGAAGGGAAGAACATGAATCGAAAGATGAATCTAAGAACTCAACTCAAGAATACAAGGATGCAGAAAGGAGAAGCGATCCAGGAATATTTCTCCAAAATATCACAATTCAAAGAACAAATAGAAGAAATTGGAGATAGTATAGACGAAGATGAACTCACAATGACGGCCCTTAATGGTGTCATAAGACCTTGGGATTAATTCATCCAAACTATTTGTGCCAGAAAGGAGAAACTAAAATTTGACAGTCTTTGGGAAGAATGTATTCAAGAAGAATCAAGAGTAGCTAACCGAGAATATTTACTATCAAGAGATGAATATAAATCCCTAGATACTCACACTAAAGGAGGAAGAAAGAAGTCTTACTTACATAAAGAAACTCATAAAGAGTCTCAACCCCAAAAAAAATTCATACATAAATAATCTCAACCAAGGAGATTCAAGAAGAAAGAACAAAGAAAAGAAAGAGATTTATATGGCTTTGATGTGTGATCTCTTAGAGAAGGAGCCTACCTGCTTTGAAGAATCCATTCAAAAGAAAGAATGGGCAGATGCCATGGTAGAAGAATATCAATCCATAATAAAGAATGATGTATGGGAAATTGTTCACAGACCGAAGAGCAAGGATGTGGTATCTTCCAAATGGATTTTCAAAATAAAACATAATGTTGATGGAAGTATTGAGAAATATAAAGCAAGGTTTGTCGCTCATGGATTTTCTCAAAAGGAAGGCATTGACTATGAAGAGACATTTGCTCCTGTAGCTAGATACACTTCGATCAGAACCATCATATCCCTTGCAGCTAAGATGAAGTGGAAGTTACACCAGATGGACGTAAATACAACCTTCCTAAATGGAGTCATTGAAGAAGAAGTGTATATAGAACAACCTCAAGTATTTGAAGTTGAAGATAGGAAGACTCATGTCTTCAAGTTGAAAAAGGCTCTGTACGGATTGAAGCAACATCCTAGAGCTTGGTATGGAAGGATAGAAATTTTTATGACGAGCTTGGGCTTTACCAAGAGTAAAGCTAATTCTAACCTCTACTTCAAGGTTATGAATGATGAGCCGGTTATATTGTTGTTGTATGTAGATGAATTATTCTTGACTGGAGAAGAAAATATCTTCACTAAATGTAAGAAGAAGCTCGTTGCAGAATTTGAGATGAAAGACCTTGGCCTAATGCATTATTACTTAGGTCTTGAGGTATGGCAGAGTCCGGAGAGGGTATTCCCTAACCAAGGGAAGTATGCAGTTGAAATCCTGAAGAGATTTGATATGTTGGAGTGCAATTCCATGAATACACCCATGGAAACAAAGTTGAAGCTCCTAGTCAACACTTCCTCAGAATTGATTGATGCTACGTTGTATAGATAGATCATTGGATCACCGATGTATCTGACAAACACCAGACCAGATATTTGTTTTGTTGTGAACACTTTGAGTCAGTTTCTGGAAGAACCCATACATGTTCACCTAGTTGCTGCAAAACATGTGATGAGGTAACTTAAGGGTACATTAGATTGTGGTCTCAGTTATGATGGAGATCATGACTTCAGACTGAGTGGGTACACTGATTCAGATTGGGTTGGAAGTGTCTCTAACAGGTAGAGCACTTCAGTATGTTGTTTCAATCTAGGGTCATCCATGATCTCATGGCAGAGTAGGAAGCAATCAAGCATTTCTCTCAGCACAACGGAAGCAGAATACATTGTTGCATGTTCTTCCAGTTGTGAAGCCATATGGCTTCAGAAGTTGTTGACAGGTCTATTTGACCTAGAGATGGAAGCAACCTTGATCCTATGTGATAACCATGGTTGTATAAAGATGACCGAGAACCCTGTGTTCCATGACAAGTCAAAACACATAGATATATGATATCATTACATCTGTGATATGGTGCGGAGAGGATCCATAAAGCTCCAATATGTTAGCACGGATGAACAAGTTGTTGATGTGTTTACCAAGCCTCTATCTTGTGTAAAGTTTGAGCACTTTCAAGATAATCTTGGTATAGTCCATAAGGACCTCCCTCAAAAGGGGGAGTATTGTTGTGATACCAGCCTCATGATAATGATCCAGCCTAGTGTTGTGATTCCAGCCTCGTGCTAATGATGTGTCAGCTTAATTGTTGTGATGATGTGTCGGCTTAATTGTTGTGATGATGTGCCAGCTTAATTTCTATGATGATGTGTCAGCCTAGTGCTATGATGTCAACTTCATATTGATGATGTGCTAGCCTTGTGTTGTGATGATGTGCCAACCTTGTGCTGTGATGATGTACCAACTTAATTGTTGTGATGATGTGCCAGCTTAATTGTTGTGATGATGTGCTAGCCTAGTGCTATGATGCTAGCTTCATGCTGATGATGTGCCAACCTTGTGTTGTGATGATGTGCCAGCCTCGTGTTGTGATGATGTACCATCCTCATCCTATGATGATGTAACCAGCCTCGTGCTGTGATGATGTGACCAGCCTCATGATGTGATGATGATGTATTAGTTTTATACTAATCCATGTTGATGCAGATGATGATGCCACTCCAACTTTCTATTGTGAATGATGATATTGATGATGAGAAAAACTTTTGATGATTTATAGATACGCCAGTCAGTGTTCCAATATGTTGTTGATGATGTTGCCCTCTTTCTTTCCTGATGCTATTGTAGAATACCCTTCTTGTTAAGGGGGAGTGTTGAAATATTGTAACTGCAAAGAGTATTCTATGTATTATTGATGTATTATTCATTAGATCAGTCCCCCTTTGTGGATTGATCATGTCGGGTATTGTAAATGACCAAATCCCCTTTTGCGGATTGGTCAAACCCTAATTGTAATAAGCTAAATTAGAAGTCAGCCCCCAAAATATATTAAAGTGGTTATAACCACCCAGAATGAGAAATCAGACCTGCCAGTGAAAAGACACCTCAGTTCAACACCTGTTAGATTGTATAAATAAGAGAGGCCAGCGCCTCATTTGTTCACTCACTCACTTGTTCATCAGAGCGCAAGTTTGGAGCTATGGTTGGAGAAGAAGGAAGAGAGAGAGAGGCGCATACTTGGGAGAGGACTTTCTATATTGTTTGGTTTATTCTCTTGGCATTGTATTGGCTATCTATATTAATGAAGTTTTTGTTGGGTTTTCTCCCCCATGAGGGTTTCCCAGGATAAATGATGTGTCTCTTGTGATTGTGTATTTCTCAGTGATCCTATCTATGATATGATTATCTAGTGAATATAAAAGAAACCTAATAATAGCTTAAACCTTAACAGATTAATGGTCTAAACCATCCCATTAGACTATAGCCAGGGCTATAAAGGGGTAAACAGGGTTACTAGAGGTCACTCCAGTCAAAGGTGTTATATTTGGAAAGTGACATTGAGCTAAAAGTGGCTAAAAGCGCTTTTAAGTCAATTTGAGATAAAAATAGAACAGACAAGATAAAATTAGAAGTCAATAATGAATTAGGTTTTCGGGAAGCTATAAGAGAAGGTTCAATGACCTAATTCATGTTTATCTAGATTTTGACTTGTCGTTGAGGAGAGAGGCACATCTCAGGAGAGGTAGATTAGTGGATTCCAGGAGGAATACACCAGTGGTTGATTTCGGTGTTGAGAGACACACCCTAGTCACCAGATAGGTCACACGGATCTTCCATCGATCTTCAACAACAGTTTCGCATGTTGTAGTAGCAAGGGCGAACTCATTCAGGGTAAGGGTGAAACTTCTGAGGAGGTTCAGTGGATCAATTTCTCCCTTTTAGGGAGAGTCCAAAGATTCCCCTTCGACCTAGTTGAGAGGAAGGAAAGGGGCATATTTTTCCTAGTTCCTCATCGGATTTCAATGGAGGAATCATCTAGGGCACACTTTTCGGACATTGGGAGTGTGACACTTGGGGAGGACACATTTTGGGTTCCCGAGCGATCATCAGTGCAGACCCAGGGAAATCCTTCCGACCCATTTTACAGAAGACCTGGTCGATCAATTTAAGACACGCATTAACCGATTCTGTCTGACGGTGGAATCACTAGGGTGCATTTTTCCAGAGCATAAGGGGCACATTTCCCCCAGGGGGATCCATCCGAGGATCAAATATAGTAGCTGAGGCCCAGATAGTCACCAAGATAGTGAGGTAGAGCATGGCGCATTGGTTGGGACCGTTTCCAGGAATTTCTGAAAGGTATAGCCACCGGGGGAAAATTTCCAGACTTGTAGCAGTTGTTGTACGAGCTATCATATCCGCAACAGTTCTTTATCTCACCCATTGCATTCCACAACATTCTTTGGGTATCGGGTATTATTGTTTTAGTTGCTATTGTATTCTAGTTAAGATCCTTTTGTCATTGATCTAGCTAAGTGATTTATTTTATTCAGCTGCATTCGACATTTGTACTCCGATGAGATTTCGTAATATAAGCTTTGCAGTATTTTTTCGCCATTATTATTTGAATGCTCATTTATATGTTGTAAATAATTAATCCTACACACACATTAGCCGAGTTTCCTAGACTAGCCAAGTCAGGGACATTACAAAAACTCGATATAAGAATAACTAATTAGCTAAGGATGTATGCCACAACTATTGACTTTTCTCTCATAAAAACAAACATTACAAGCAATATTAATGCCTGCAAATCTATAAAAATGTAGTGCAATATTTTATTAGAGAGATATTGTAGGAAGACCTGTAAAATCACCTCGAAAAGTTCTATAATATTAATATGATTTACCAGTTTCATTGTACAGATCTCTCTCTTTATCTCAAAACAAGAAAATGTATCAGCAAACTACTCCAACAATAGTTTGCATCGCATATATAAAAAACAATGAATTACCAAGCATAAATATTTAAACAGGAGAAACATATTTCAATTGATTCAAAGTAAAAAGAAAATCCCTCCTGACATTTTGTATGCCTAAAAGAAATAGTTAGAATGCAACATGTAGATGATGCAAGACTTATAAATTTTGCAGTTGAATCTTACCACAAGGAAGGAACAATATACAAGACCTGACTGAGATCATGGTTGAAATAACTCTCAGCGCTACATTAATAAGGGGATGTTGTGACCTCTACTAACAATATGGTTCAATTTTCACTGATGCAGACAAAAATAGGTCAGAAATAAAGCATACTACACCTTTTGATGAACGAATCATTAAACAGCAACCTAATACCGAATGAGACTGTGCAGGAGCAGGAGAAAATGTCGATGCATATGCAACCTCCTCTTGAAGATCGTCATAAATATTTTTCAGTTGTCAAGCATGAGATAAACCCTTATGGAAAAATCATTCAAATGGAGCTGGAGGAAGCGATTGATTATGGAAATTATTTGCAATTAGAGGATTATTTTGGCCCCTCTTTATGTGAATCCTCACCTGTAAGTCTCTCATCAAGGTCGATGAGTGGTTTCAACCCCAGGTTCATACGGGGTGTGCCTTGAAGACTTCCAGGAATGCACCATTAGTAACAAAAGGGTATTTATACTTTCATGAAAAATGTGTTTTCTCAGAAAAGGGTATTTATACTTTCATTCAACAATTGCATGATTTTTCTTTAATAGAAAAGAAAGAAGGTTAAAAGAATAAGAAAAAGGGCATTTTCTTTTTTGGATATTTGTTTTTTCTTTTGGGTAATTGGTGATAAAATTTTGGATTTTTCTTGGATGTAATTCATAATGAAATTTAAGAAAGGAATACACATTATGAGAATTTTCACATATTAAATATGGGTAATAAAGGTTTTTTAAAATAAAATATGACTTATTTTTGACATGATACTTGAAAAAGAAAAAAGGAATATATGCGAAAAAAATGAAGAGAAACAAAAGATTTTGATAGATGGAAAGAACATGATGATGAGAAACATAGGGTTTTGAGACTTAATGATAAATAACTATATCAAACACAAAAAAGGGGTGTAAGTTTTAATGATGAGGAACACAATGACAAAAGCAAAGACTCTGAGTCTAATGGGGGAGAAGAAAGGATTAAGAGATGCAATGTTCATTAACATTAATGAACAATTAATAGTTCAATATGTTCAACATGAAGGGAATTTATCTTTTATCTCAACCAATCAATATCACTTTGAGACCATAAGAGAGGATTCATAAGAACCCATTGGCTAGTGTTCATAACAAAGAATTGGACAAAACATAGGTACGCATATTATTGTTAGTATACAATATTTTTAAATTTATCAAATGTTTATTCCATTTTTTTGGTTTTAGAATGTGTGTGTTTTTTCAAAGAAAAAATCACAACTTTATATTCAAGTAGAAAAGAGTTACATTTAAGGTGTTGAAGAATTTCTATCTACATATTTTATGATAAGCTAGCCACAATGAAACTTATATATATTCCTTTATTAGTAAAAAAACGGCCTATAAAAAGGTCTATATCTATAAAAAAAAATCTACAACCTACATGTCCCTAGTAGAGAAAGTCTTACATCATTATCAAATATTAAAAAACGTGTTGTCTTAACACACCACTTTATAATTTCCTACAAATATAAGAAAATTAGAGACGATTAAGTATCAAAGGGAGAAAACAACATGATTCATTTTTTCCCAGTGTTCTTATAGTGGGAGATTCCTAGGGTGTCCCTTCACTACATCTTTGGAGAGTTCATATTCCCGTGTATTATGATTTTTATATACATGTTTGTATTTATATCATATAATTGGGTTAAAACATCTTTTTTTTTCTAGGAGCAGTTCAAGTCTTATGCAATGAAGTCTATGTGTTCCTTTTGCCCATTCTACCACCAATTTAGGGTCACCAGTACATTGTATCCTTTTTTTGATGATTTATCGACGCATGTTCGTCACCACATCGTCCCAAGTACAACAAAGGAAACAATCTTTTTTTTGTCGTGTCTGCTTCGTCACAATTATAACCTTCACGAGTTCGTCGCAAGACCAGAAAACTTGATCATTGTTCTAGCAACGACGTTTCCCTAATGTGTTTGGTCCACTATCATCACTTCATTGTCACTTTTTCATCGAAATATCGACGCACATGTGATAATGGTTTGTCAATGATCAGAATCTGGACCAGGGGTCAAAATTTTGCTCAAAAATCAAAGTTCTTGGAATTGCCTCAAAACGAACAGGTGTGTAGCCCTTGTCGTCACGAACCCAACGCAACTTGTTTGGGTTCAAACGGACGTCAGATGAGTGAGATATCGCGTTATGTTCGAATCATCAAACAGGGGAAAAAAATGTGCTGACTGTACAGTCCGTACAGATGCTGATGTGGCAGGGTCGTACGATGATGTGGCATGTCCGTACGCTGAGGTGGTTGTTGATGATGTGGCAATCATTGATTGGCATATGTGGATGAATCCTGTTGAGACACGTGGCGTCTTTTTGTCAAATGGTTTGGTGCCACGTGGCCTAGGCATGGGCTGCCACGTGGCACCATGGTATAGGTTGGTTGTTTAAAATTTTATGGAGTCCGTGGGGATCAAACCCCGGACCTCCCCACCATGGAAAATATTTGACAAATTCCGACCAACCGGCGCGCCCACATTATAGTTCTTACTATATAATGTTTTGAAATTTATTTGAATTCGCCTTGTTGTACATTTTGGTGGGGGGTCGGGCTGGGGCTTAGCCCCAGCCCGCGACTATATTATTAATTCATATGAACACCATGCGCAGGAGTTTATATGTGCAGCCCCCGGTCATATATGTATGCACCATGTAACCACCGACGCGCGCCTTTCGACCCCGTTACCATATGGTTTAAAAACCTTGGCCCTTTTTGTTTGAGCGCACGGTCACGTGGACCCATATGCCCATGGTTTTGGCGATTAGGGGCTAGGCGTGCCCTAACCGTCCTACAGTTCGCCCATTTTTTGGTTATGCGCCTGGTGCTAGGTTTTAGCACGAGATTGAGCACGTGTGCTAGGTTGGACTTACAGAGGTGCGTTTTGGCAAACCAGAGACAACAAGCTTGAAGGAGGAAAATGGCAGGAGGCCCAACTTCTTCATTTTTTGGCCAAATGAGGTGTCAAAAAAGACCATCTAGGGGTTTTTGGACGTTCTGAATCCATTGGCATTGTTTTCAAAGGCATTTGAAGACTTCTTTTGCAGGTTTTTCACCATTGAAGTTTCAGAGAGCTCTAGGGAGCTTGAAGCCCTCATTGATTGAGTTCATGCTCAGATGAGCCCAAGTCCGTTTTATGTGACTAAATAGTCATTTTTGGCTAATTATTATGCTCTGAACACATTGGGATAGGTTTCAGAGGCATTTGAGGACTTTTACATGTTTTTTTGCCACAAGGAAACTCAGGGAAGCTCAAGGCCACATGTAGAAGAGGTCATGCCTGGATGAACCAAGATCCGTTTTCAGAGTTCTATTAGTCATTTATGGGGGTTTTATGTATTCTGAACCCAATGGTACAATCAGTATTTCCATTTGAGTTGAGCAGAAGATTGTAAAAGAATCTTTGACAAACTAATCCCAGAGAGCCTAGTCCATTGAAGGAGGCTCAAGGAGACGTAGCCCAGAGAGGGGTGAACTCCTTTATCATCTTGTTATTGTTGTGAGTTTGATGGTTTATTTTCTGCAAGTTATGTTTGTTGTGTATTTATTTAAAACACATATTTAACCATTAAATAAAATTTCCTCACACATGAACATTTAAAAGAAGATGCATAAACTTAGCACATAAATTATCTTGCATAACTAAGACATTGAGCAAGGTTTTGAAAAGTTTATTTTAATGAAGTAGAGGGTGCTTGCATAGCATAACAAGTCAGCTCCCTAGTTTCAGATCAGGTGGTATCAAAGCATAGTTTGTTTTGTTCATGTGATTGTCATTGATAGCTAGAGTTTTAGCTGTTGGTATTTTTGTGCAAGTTTTGTGTGGAAATTTGATATCTTGCAAGGATGGAGGAAGCTTCAAACATTGATAGTTCTCATACATCTTCATTATCTAAGTTCTTTGACAAAGAGATGTCGAAGGATTTTCTAACCATGAGAGATGTGGTACAAGAGTTGTGGGAAGAAATAAAAGAGAGCATTGTCCTTCAAGAGCAGTTGATGGCCATGAAGGAGGAGAAGCACCAGCTTCTTGAAAAGTTGCATGAGATGGAGACTCAACTCCATGAGGCAAAGGAAACCCTTACCAAGTACATGCATGAACATGAGGTAT
>ML788678.1:582039-606255 GCA_009831015.1 Picea engelmannii
GGAAGACATTAACCTTGACCACACAACCCAAAAAATTGATTTTTTTGCTCCCTTTTGTAGGTCATTCCATATTTATTTGCATCGATTTACTATTAGTTAGCATTCATATTATAAAGAAGGAGAAATATTGCAATGTGGAACAATCTTATAAGTGTATAGAATTAAGATTCTATCTCTATCTAGATATTACCATACTTATCAATTCATCCCTATACCAAAGCCATCCATTCATTGATTGTTGAGTGATTTACAACAATGCATTATGGTATTCAATCAACATATACTCTATAAGAAATTCATTTTAAAATGTGTATATGTTGAATAATTATAACCAATTCTATGACCCTTTCCTATTTAGAAATTATTTGTGAGTTAGATAATTGGTTAGATAATTTAAATCCATTACATTCATTCATGTTTCCAGAAGTATCAATAAATTTGTAGATCATACCGTAAATCAAATTCTAGATTGGCATTTAATACATTCCTTATAAATATGAAAGAAAATTATACATACAGATAAGCATGAAAACCATCACAACCATTGACAAACATAAAAATAAATAAATAAACAACCTATCATTTCATTTTGCATTCATAAGGCCCATTAATCAAAATCATCAATGCATGTGAGTGTGTGCCATTAAATAACAAGTGTTTACATTAGAGTCCATGATTTTCAAAATTGTGATACATGCTCAATACTGCACAATATAGCATGGGGAAAGTAGATCATCTAACTAACTACCTATTCATCATCATCATCTTCCCAAGATGGGGTGTCTCAATCTATCAGAGGTAAATAAATTCTAGCTAGGTCCCTCATCCCATATCCTACCATGGTAATTCTCCTCATAATTGGGCGCCACTCACTTAGTACTCCAAATAACTCCTCAATCAATACCTCATCTAGGTGTTTTCATCCCTTATTAGTTATGCCTTCTAGTAACTAGTCAATATGGTCATGAATATCATCAACTCATCCTTACCATCATTGGAGGCCTACCGACCTCACTAGTGTTATATATGAAAATACAAAAAACTTGAGGTGTGGAAGTCATGTGTATCATATAAAACCTAGCTACCATCTCTACTAGTAAGTAAACATAATAAAAAAACCAAATATGCATTATTATGCACCCTAGGTTCCCCATGCCTGGTGTTGTCCCTTAGTTTGTTCTTATAAAGAAAAATTCCAAGGCAGCCAACGAGTCCCTTTAAAGCCTCTTCCCGCTTTAGGATCTTATAGAACAATCTAGGAGCCAGAGAGGGTATCCCTTGTGAAAATTTAGAGAAAATAGGTGAAGTTTAAAATATTAATCACAATCATTCAAAACATCCAACAGTATCGATGAGATAATAAATTAGATAATTCAAACAATCAAAACAAGACCACAATTTAGTTCAAATAAAGAATTAAATTAAGTCAGATCACTTCATTACTACGAAGCAAGTCCCCACTAATAAAGTAATCAAAAGAAAATAAATCAAATAACAAAAGGCATTACAAATAGATTTCATGGACAATATTTGAATCACATATAGTAATATATACTAGAAACATGAGATTAGCCAATGTATGTTAGGTAGCTAGAGAGGTAGTGGGGGGGACCAGAGGGCCCATAATGATAATAGTCGAGGCCATTCAATGTAAGGTGGACTAGATCCACTATATTATTAAATAAGGTCCACTATGGTAGTTAGATATAATAAATGGGTAGTTATATCTAATAAATGAAGAGGACTTCTTAGAAGGTTCTACTTTTAGAAGATTCCTCCTCTAGAATGTTCTTAGGTGATGGTAGCACTATATAAATGAGTTCAAGCAATGTAATAGGATATGAAGAGAAGTATTGTATTTGGAGTTGAATCTCATTAGGAGGATTCCCCCTCAAAGAGGCAAGTGAACATGAGAGGATCCATTCCATAATAGGATCCATTGTATGGTGTTCCCCTACCCCAAGGGATTTGCTATAATAAAGTGGTGGTTTTCTATATTGTTCCATATATCTTGTGTGGTGATTGTATTCATATATATTTGGTACTATTGTGGTATTTTGTAATCAGATCTATTCAAGTACTTAACAAGCGGTAACAGAGCACTTTCCTTGTCCAAAGAAGGGAAGAAAGTTTTTCTCTTTTTGCGGAATTTTTCTAGGGAAGAAAAAGAGGGTGGTGCACTTCAGGTTCATATATGAAGCTTTATGAGCTAAATTTGGAAAAACAAATTGTCTATTTGAATTCCTCTCGAAAAAATACTCAATTTAAAAAAACAAATCAACCGAAACAAAGTCCAGGAAGTAAAGTTATGAGCATTTTAAGTTCAACAGTTTTTCAAGGTTTTTCTGGAAAAAGCCGCGATTTTCTACAGTAATTTATTTTTAAACCATTGTTCTATTTTTTGGGGGGGTTCGTGACGGTGACAGGACTGCAAAGTTCATAAATTTTCATAGGGTGCTCAGATGTCTATTTCCTCTCAAACCCTCAAATAAATTCTACAAATTACTGAAGCATTCAAATCTCAATTGTGTGACACATTATTTGGCACATTGCATGACATGTTACATGACCTTGCAGATGGTCTCAATTATAGTTTTTGTAGTATTCAATATTCATTGGATAACATGCAGGAGATATTTCTTATGGAGGACATCAAGGATGAATATAATCAATAAATATATGCTTGGTATGATTTTGAGGCCGATTGTGATGATTGGTATATGGATAGTTGTGATTTCTAGGATTATAACCACTTCTATATTTTATTGGATGACTCTACTCCACCTTTTGTAGAGAACATCAATGTGACACATCAGGATCTAGTTATGATTACCAGTGTCCAACCTGCATATTCTACAACGATATTGTTCCTTCCAAATTCATCTTTGACCCTTTCCCACTATGTGGATGGATATTTTTATTTGGATCCATATGATAGGTTTCAGTATTGGGAGTATCGTTTTCAGTTGTTTATTGGGTGTCGATATCTTCCATGTGGATTTCACATGAGAAATTGGACATGGGACCCTGGTTTACAATGGCGGTTGGACTAATTCAACATGGTGGCTTTCATTTCTCAATGGGACCCTGGTTCTTTATTCTACTTCAGCACTATGTTCCACACTTATCCATGGGAACCTGGTTCTCTAGTCTACTTCAGCACTATGGTCCACACTTATCCATGGGACCCTGGTATATGGTTGTACATCAAGCGTTGAGAACAATGCTTTCATAAGGGGGATGTAATGTTAGGTAGCTAGAGAGTTAGTGGGGGGGACCAGAGGGCCCATAATGATAATAGTCGAGGCCATTCAATGTAAGGTGGACTAGGTCCACTATATTATTAAATAAGGCCCACTATAGTAGTTAGATATAATAAATGGGTAGTTATATATAATAAATGTAAGATGACTTCTTAGAAGGTTGTACTTATAGAAGATTCCTCCTCTAGAATGTTCTTAGGTGATGGTAGCACTATATAAATGGGTTCAAGCAATGTAATGGGATATGAAGAGAAGTATTGTATTTGGAACTGAAGATCATTAGGAGGATGCCCCCTCGAAGAGGCAAGTGAACATGAGAGGATCCCTTCCATAATAGGATCCATTGTATGGTGTTTCCCTACCTCAAGGGTTTGGTAATAATAAAGTGTGGTTTCTTCTATCTTGCTTTGTGGATCTATTGTGTATTCAGTATTTGTGGTGAGTATATTTATAGATCTCTTAGGTTCTTAACAATATCATTCACATATCTAAATAGAAAGATAATATTCAATTTAACCCTATATGATAAATTAAAACCTTTCTATAATGAATAATTTCAATGAGGATCAATTCAACTCGTTGAATAGAATTCAAGTTTTAAAGCATTGATGTATGGAGACAAAACACATATACATAAATAAAAAGAACATGACACAACATTAACATAATAGATAACAAAATCTCATTTAAAATCAAACATAGACACTATTGGAAATCTAAAATCATCATCATCTTATTGCAGAAAATTCACAGAAAGCAGTGTATGTCTTTCTACAAATCTCGACCCTTAGAGGGCCCTCAAAAAATATTTTTTTAGTTCTTTTTCAGAACTGTAAAATAATCTTCTTGAAATAACTTCCTTAAAAGTAAAACAAATTAAAATAAACTATTTTTTTATTCTCATCTTCACACCAACTTGAATTTTCTTTGTCGAAGGTGAATTTCTAGTTGCCAGTTCCTTGAAAGTTATCTTATTCCCTTTGAGTGCTATCCTTGTTGACTCTCTATGATTGCTTTCAATGTAATCAAAAGATATTTTGGTTAAGTCTCTTTCATTCTCTGTTTGAGTAATCATTTCCTATCGAATATTCATTGGGACTAGTTTAAACCTTAGCATCTCATTCCATTTAGCATTAGTAGGAACATGTTGTCTCATCATTTTCCTATACAAAAATTCAAGCTCTATAGATAAGAGATAAGTATTGGCATGTTGATTTATTAGTAGATCATTAAGCATTGTTAAAATTGTAAAATCATTTTTCAAAGAAATAACGATAGTTTTCCCAGAGAAAACTTCATTTTCATCAACATCAAACTGTGTGTTATCTCTGAAAGAAATCAACATTTGAATATATGCTTCTTTTGATTGAATCCATGGATATGTTGTCCAGGGATATGGAAGGCCAACTTTCCTAATCTTTCGGAATTGTATTTTGAATTCAATTATGACTTGATGCATTTCTTCAATCTTCTTAACCATTACTCAAAGTAATTCACCTTTATTTATAACATTTCTAACCTTCATAAAAGAATATGTCATGTCTGTGACTCCTGAATATTTCAATCTTGATCAAACATAGAACCAATGAATTTAATAATTCTTTCAGCATGGGGTACCTTCTTTTCCATTTCAGACAAAAGATTGCTAATAACTAGTTGTGCATTTTTAATAGTAATTGTTTCACAACATTGATGTATTTCCAAATGAATTCTGAAATGTCCCATAACTTGAATAATTCAATCCCATAATATTTGGCTGGCTTGGATAAGGTGTTGTGTACCAGCGGTTTGTTCCAATGTATCTTCAATCAATTTATTCAAGCTTTCTTTATCTTTCATAAGAACATTGATTCTTTGAGTCATTCTTTCTAATTGCTCTTCAAGTTCAATAATCTGTTTTTATTTTAGTTGAATGCTCTCTAATGGTCTTGTTGTTGAATTTGAGACAGCCATAGAAGATGTTGTTTAAGAATCATGAATTTGATTTTCCCTGCTTTCTTTCTCAGAAACTTTCTTGGAAATATTTTTTTTTTCTAATTTTAATCCAGAAATCTCTTTGTTGAGGGATATCAAATTTTCTTTGAGAATAACATTTTCTGAAATGGCCTTATCCTTTGTTTGATAGGCCTCAATCAATTATTTTGATTCCATCAACTGAAAGGGGGAATCTTCAATTTAGCCTTTTAATTTTTTAATCTTTCTTTATTTTTCATCAAGGATAGATTTAAATCTTGAAGTAGACTTATTTCCATTAGTTATAAAATCAATTTGTCCTTTCAGTTCTTTAACCCTATTTTCCTTGATTCTATTAATGGTATTTTCATTGCTCAACTGTTGAGATAACTTTACCACAACATTATGTAGTTTTCTAACATTTACTAATTATTGAATCATTCTACGTGCTACCATATCACCAGTTTGTTTGTGCCATTCAATTAAACCAACATCATTAACTTGAAACAAATCCACTCCTACTGAAGTATTTTTATATTCAACTATTCACGTGTCTTTACCTAGTTCAGGATGCATCATTAGAAGATTGGATTTATTATTTTTTATATCGGTTGAAGCTATAAATATGGGCCCTAAAAATTTTGGACTCTCTGATATAGTATGATCTCTGACAACTAAAGATAAATCATTTTCATCCTTCGTAGGAAAGATGGATGAAACTATGACTAGAGGTCTTTCTGATTTCTTCTTTTCCAATTCTCCAAGGATAGATTTAAGTTGCTCAGATATATCTTCTGTTGTTTCTATTTTTTCTTCATTAATGGAATCCGATAATTTCATCCGATAATTTCCTTTGTTTAATCACTCTTTGCTCCAAGTCATTCATCTCAAATTCCTTCATTGATAAATTTGTTGATTGTTTTTTTCTTAATAATCAAATAATCAAGATCAGTAGAGGAATATTTTTCTTCAACAACTGCTATTTCCTTTGCTTACAGTTCAATTTCCATTTTTATCTGACTGGTTGAGTTATGCATAATCAAAATATCCTTCACTTCTTGCTAAGTATTTTTATTAGCAATTATTTCAATAGAAAGATTAGGAGAATGTTGATAAGAGATTAATCCAACGTTTTTGCGTTGTTCAGATATAATATGATAAGGAACATATTTCCATGATACATCATTTTTCAAATAATAAGAATCCAACAACTTCTCTATGAAATCAAGGGTTGATCTTCTTTTGATGAGAAAAGAATAGAACTCTACAAGCAAGGAAAAATAAGCCTTTTTACATTTTGAAATAAAGTGTAAGTGATCGGTGATTAATCCTTGTCTACAAAATTCCAGTGAAAACAACCTAGGAGGAATATAAATAGGAAACTTATATGGTTGATCTTCAAAACCATAAATCCTGATTAGAGTAAAATACTTGAAAAGAAACCAGACACCCACTTTAAGAGAAGGATGCAAATGTAGCTTTTGTTGATATGAAATAGGAATTATAGGAGGATCAGATCCCAAAAGAAGGAGATATGTATTAAAAAGGAATTGATTAGCAAATTGTAAATAACCATCCTTGGATCCTGAAACTGCTAAGATAGAATTCCATCTTGTAACATGAAGTTCATTTACATAATCATTTTAATAAATTGAAGCCCTCTTCTTATGTAAAATTATTCTTGCAAAAAAAACACTAAGAAGAAAAGGTAAGACTGGTATCTAAATGATTTCAATCCCTCAAAGGCTGACAGTTGAAAATCAATAACATTTTACAAAAAGGTGGCATAATCAAAACTAGATTCTTTTTCTAGATTCTATTATCTCATCCATAATAGCTAATGTAACTTCATCAATCACAGTGTCATCAATATATCCAAGAATATAAGTTAGGATCGACACCATAAGCCTAGCATAGGAGTGCAAACTTCGGTCTTGATTGGAAATTCATTAAAGGTAAATGTTGGTTCAATAGTAAATATTTGAATTATTGCATTTCTTTTCTCTATTGACCAACTTTCAAGTTTCTTAAGAAGTTCAAGATATAATATCGGATAGCTACCTAGGGATAAGTTTAACATATTTGCAATATTCTTAGGAGAAATAGAGAAAATAACCCTTGAACCATCGGTTGAAACTATTAAACGGTTTTCTGAATTCTATAAATTGGTGAAAGTTTATATAAGATTAGGTTCTTTGTGAACTTGGGCAAAACAAGAGCTTGAAACAAACCACTTTTAAGAAGCCATGCATATTCAGAGGTTATCTCTGCCCCATGGCCAATCAGGTTTTTAATTTGAATTGAGGATTTTGAACTAACATTACTATCGAAGACATCAGCTCAAACATCACCAAAAATTTGATTGTCTTCCCTTGGAGATTCGAATAAAACCCTTTTTATTTTAGAAGTCATAATGTCCCTTCCACAGCGTAAGATGTTAAACACAAGAAGTGAAATGGGTTTTAATTGCTCACCTTTTTTGGAACAATGGTGAGCAAAATACCTCTCACAATATCAGGGATCCACTGATAACTGAGACAAACGAATGATAACCTTACCCACCACATTTCTCTAATTAAATATTATTTGATATTTGACACATGCAGAATAAAACAAGTTAAAGGCGAGAGCGTACAAATATTAAATAACTAAACTAACACACCGTAATTTCAGTAATTAGTGGATTCCACATGTTGGTAGTTGATTAGCTCGGGTGACTACTACCTGTTTAACTTCCGTGTAGCTCCAATCCGAGAAGAGAAAGTGACGATCTGATTTAGACACGGACAACAGTTAGATCCATCAGATGAAATGGGATCTATTAAAAGGTGAGTAGGTTCAAGCATAAAAAATTTCGAGTCATAGATCTTGATGATATTACCATCGTCCGATCCATCGGAAATCAAACGTGGATTTAAAATGAGCACAAGTTCAACTCCGATGACACCTTATAACCGTTGATCATGACAAATTTCTATCATCTGATCTATCGCATGAACAAGGAAACTTCAAAAGGCGTGTAAATTTGGGCACGAAGATTAATCTGATCCATTCATCCGATGAAATAAAGAACAATCGAATCTACAAAAAATTAAATATTAGAATTACGATTTAAATCTTTAAATCCAAAAATATAATGGAACTAGAAGATAATTAGAAAAAATATCCTATCCCTTTGTAAGATAAGGAAGGACTGATTTTGGTTACAACACCTAGCCTAGAGGGTGAGGGAGTTCATCTAGGTCTCCCCTATAGTCCACACCCACATAAGGGTAATCTGTGATCTAAAATAGGAGTTGTCATCAATGGGAAAATATGTTGTCCCTAAAAGTCAATTCCCACTACACCACCTCCCCCTCTCCTAGTTAGTTCACCAAATCATCTCATGCAAGGCTCCTATGTTCCTACATCTTGAATGACATGGTGGGATTGAAGAGTCAAGATCCTCTCAAAGAGGAAAAAACAAACAAATGTCCCAAAGGTAAATTCACCACCGCCTACCTATTTGAAAGTGGTAAGATGACTCCTCCCCGCAATCAAAATCATCTACGCCCACACAAACTAGGTATTATAAAGAACCCTCTCTGTAATATCATATAATTGCATGAGATTTGATGTGGTACATACAATTCCATGACTCACGCCACTCCAAAATTTATCTCCCATATATCCAACCTCTATATATAATGAAGGTGGATCACTCCATCATGCACAACTAACCCATCCATGCAATGTATATCGATGAAGTAATCTAAATCCGTGTCACGAGATCTCGTAGGTAGGTTGTCACTGACAACTCTGTACATCAACAGGTCCATCAAGAAGTAGAAATCATACATGGTGAGCTCAATGTTCTCTACATGTACTATGAATGCCTTTGTATAAGCATCTAAATACTCCACAATTGTGGAGAGGATGAGGGTTTCTGCTCACATCAGTGTGTTATCAAGGAATTTGAGTAACCGGTGGCATGCAAGTAATCCCCACACTACCTAATATCAAGATATGTTGTTCTAAATGGCATCAAAATCCATATCTATCTAATGGGATATTGTGTTGTATGCCTACATACCCAATCACTCATCCATGTTAGTCAAGTATCTTTACCTTAAGTGCACATTTTTCACCCTTTTGTGTGCTATGAGAAAATAGTTATTTCTTAGACAACTTAACATTAGGTGCATTGTTGTCTCCCACGTAATCTCACATTGGATGCATAATTGTTCTTTGTGCTTATTTTATGAACAAGCATGCACCTGGTTCATTGACAAGTAGCCAACAACTACACACCAAAAAACATTATTGTTTAACAAAAAAAACATTCCTAGAGATGGGATTTGGAACTACTTGTCATCATTCAAAAATATATTTATTCCTCTACTATTAAATATTGTATCAAAATCCCATCCAAGAATATCCACAATGTGTCTCTTATTTTGAAGGCCATTCTACTAGTCATTCCTCTTGTAGGACATTGGCTAGTCTAGTTGAGATTTGCGTAGTGTGTCAATTTGTATATACGATCACTATGAGTGTCATCATATCATAAAATTTAAATACAATAATTGTGAAGAAAAAATAATAAGAGAACAATGTTGATGGAAAAAATAATAATCAACAATGTGTATATAACCATAGATGTGTTTTAATATGAAGTACTCAACACAATTAAAGGTGACATCAAATGGTTTTGGAATAACCATTGAAAAAGATAAGAAGGTATGCAAGACAAACATAAGAAGAATTGAGTGAAGAGAATGATTATGATCAAAGGCCATGATCATTTACTTCACAATAGTGAACCCTCACACCTTTTTAGTCATCTTTATTTTCATGTTGAGTACCATTCACATCATAAATTAAATGATGAAGATAAATCTATAGAAGAAATAAAAGACAAAAGTTCAAAGTTGTCATACATATTATAAATGAATATATACATTAATATAAATGAAGATATCATAATATAAATTTCACGATGGAGTTGACATCTAAACATGGCTTGGTAAGATGGAGTTCGATTTTAAATAAAAACACATACAAAATGAAGATGCAAATAACTTACAATATGCACTTCAACATTTCATAAATGAAGTAAGTACATGTACAATCAAATGTATTAAACTACTTTAATGAAATTTCTAAACCCCTTTCTAAATGTGTCAACCACAACTCAGATGAGACATGCAAAATTCAATAAAGGGCATGGTATTCGATGAATTCATAGAGAATTTTTAAGTACTCAAATCAAAAGGCACAAATTAAATAAAACCTAATAAAATACTTCTACATTATTTCAACTATACATTATTTCAACTATGAGGTCAAGTATTCAATAAATAACATGTAGCAAGGATATTCAAACACTTGTATTAATGAATTCCATTATTTTACTACTTTAGCTAGAAGATAATAAATGAAGAGAGAGTCCCTTTATTAGAATAAACTATTCATAGTGTTTAAAAGAATTCATACATGTTATTGATAATCAAATAAATAACAAGACATGTACTAAGATGGACCAATTAATAAAGCACATGGTCCCTGTGACCTCTCATACCCCAATCAATGTTGGCATTTCACTTAATTAGGGTCCAATTAAATGACACATATAATTATTGTAATTTATTTATGGTTATAGTTATACATTTCTTTGACTTATAACTTTAGTTCATAGAGGGGGGAACTCAACTCAATACCACTCATTAACTATGTGAGGTGCCTGAATGGAAAACATTGTTGCAACCACCACATCAACTATTGTAGGAGAGTGTGTATCCTACCACCTTGATGTAGGAGTATCATCTCATAGGAGTTGTACATGCCAAACAATTATAAACTTATAAATAAATTGTAATTATGTTTATCATGTACATGTAAAATGTAATTATATACATAATCAATGAAAATATAAAAAGAATAATTAAAAAAAAATCTTACTAACCTCATCCAAGAAAGAATTAATGAGGAACAATTGAATTGGAACCAAAAAGGAATTATTGGCTAGATTTAATGTCATTTCTAGAATCAACAACATGGCCTAAAGTCCCTACCTCTAATTGTGTACATGTAACATTATTTGTAGTTACATCCTCGAAAGATGTTATGAAAAAGATTTTATGTTGAACTAAATTGCATGTCATGGTGGATATTGCACAATTTTTATCTACAAGATGAGGTGGTATGGGGGGTGGGGTTCAAGCATACACCTAGGAAAGGATTCCTTCTCAATGGGTTACATATATCCCTTTCTCGAACTTAATAAAATCCAAGATCAACCCCCTCAAATTCACCGATGCCAAAATAATTAACATGACAACCCAAAATAAACTCAACTCATAATTTCCATATAAAATACAATGGAAAGTCACTATTATTGTGAGGATTTTTATCAAATACCATGAACCACCTATCCATTTAGTTTTCTCTGAATGGTTGGAATATGCATCGGTCCATGCAAAGACACGTATTTCTTATGTTAGGGAGTTTTTTGGTTATTGGCTTGATAAACAATTGAACAATCATCTCTTTGGTTATATGCATATATTTCTCCTCTCACTAGTTCATGTAGGTTGAGTAGTACTCTCTCATCTTAGGCCTATATTTATATATTAGGAGAGGTAACTCAGTGGATTCCAGGAGGAATACACCAGTGGTTGATTTCGATGTTGAGAGACACACCCTAGTCACCGAGGAGGTCACATAGATATTCCATCGATCTTCATAAGCAATTTCACAGGTTGTAGCAATAAGGGCATACTCAATCAAGGTGAGGGCACAACTTCTTAGGAGGTTCAGTGGATCAAATTGTCCCTTTCAGGGAGAGTTCAGAGATTCCTCTCCGACCTAGTTGAGAGGAAGGCAAGGCACATATTTTGTCTGGTTCTTTGTCAGATTCCAATGGAGGAATCATCCGGGGCGCACTTTCTGGACATTGGGAGTGTGACACTTAGGGAGAACACATTTGGGGTTCTCAAGTGATAATCAATGCAGATCCGGGGAAATCCTTCTGACCCATTTCATAGTATACTTGGGCGATCAATTTGAGACACACATCCGATTCCGATGGTGGAATAACTAGGGCGCAGTTTTCCAGAGCAGAGGGGGCGCATTTCCCCTAAGGGGATCCATCCGGGGACCAGATACACCAGTTGAGGCCCAGAAATTCACCAGGACTATGAGGCAGAGAAGGGCACATTGTTTGGGACCATTTCTAGGCATTTCCAAGAGGTATAGCCACCAGGGAGAAGTCGTACGAGCTATCATATCTGCAGTAGTTCTTTATCTCACCCATTGCATTCCACAACATTCTTTGGGTATCGGGTAATATTGTTTTAGTTGCTATTGTATTCCGGTTAGGATCCTTTTGTCATTGATCTAGCCGAGTGATTTATTTTATTCAGCCACATTCGACATTTGTACTCCACAAAGATTTCATAATATAAGCTTTGCAGTATTTTGTCACCAGTATTATTTGAATGCTCATTTATATGTTGTGAAAAAATAATCCTACACACACATTAGTCGAGTTTCCTAGACTAGCCAAGTTAGGAACATTACAGTGGTATAAGATATTTAGTCATACCATCCTACGACTAAAGACGATGAGTGTAACAGAGGACCCAGGGGGGCGTGAGCACACAAGTGACGAATATGTCACTTACAATAGACACATGGAGGGAATACCTAGATCTGATTTCCCCCCTTTTCCTCCCATATCAGAGGAAGAAGAAGAGGTAGAGAGGGAAGTAGAGAGAAGGACAGAGCGAGAGGTTGAACATGAGGCAAAAAGGATGTTAACGGATAGATATGAGAGACCAGAGGATAGTGGTAAGGCTCCCATGGACCCATATGTAGCCTTCATGCAGGTACTCGGCAATCTGGTAGTCAATCAACAGGCCATGACTCAGTCTTTGGTGTAGATGGATAATATATTGGTTATAGTGGGCACCCCAGGCACACAAGCCCCACATGAAGCACAGGGGAACTCAGGGGAAGGTAGTAGACCCCAGTCCCCTACTCACACATACACATCTTCGAGTAGGATTCCCATGCCATTGTTCCCCAATTTCCAGAGGGTACCCCCAGTAGCAGCACAATAGATGATAACACAGAGGTTTCCCACTCATGAGGAGGACATTGCAGAGTACAGGAGGGATTATGTAGCATTGGGTCGTGACTTCCATCAGGACATGATCTTGGTTGAGTATTGTGGACTTAGACTCAGGAACCACCCCCGAGAGCCACATAGAGGAGGACATCAATAGTAGCATGGGCATAACATTGATTTCATCCGAAAAGTTGGTAAACTCACCATACCTTCTTTTGACGGATCGTCCAAATGCACTGCCAGAGCTTGGGTACAAAATCTATACACATTACAAGCTCAACCAAATGATCGAGATAGAGGCCATCAGTTTCTCTACCCTACACTTGGAGGGTGAGGCACACGAGTGGTGGCATCATGGATTGGTGACATTGGGTCATAATCACATCACCTTCTATAGGGTTCTCGAGATCCACTTCAGGGATCTAGCCCAATTGAGACAAACTGGCACAGCAGAGGCATTCATCACAGAGCTTCAATGGGTAACAATTGCAGTGACAGATATATCAGATCCCAGGTTAATCATGTTATTCACAGAGGGACTCACATATCCCTTGAGAGGATGGGTGAAGGAATACATGCCTCACACATTGTGAGATGCCATCTTACACATTTGAGATTTGGCAGACTCATTTTCAAAGATTAAACCCTTTTCCAAACCCTTCGTACCACATAAGGACCGAGACAGAAAGCCAGTCCAGAGAGAATGGAAGGGAAAGGAGAAGTTGGATGATGAGACGAGGTGAGATCTTATGAGGAAGAATATTTTCTTCAACTGTAGAGACCCTTGGGTCCTAGGCCACAGGTGCATGGCCAAGGGAGAGATTCATTATATTGAGGTGGTAGCAGACACTGTGGACAGTGAGGTGGAGGAGCATGATAGTGGATCCACTAGCTCATAGGAGAAGTCAGCACAGACAGAGGAGCAGCCTCCCCATAGACCATTGACACCAATAGGGGCCCACCCACCGGTAGTTCCATAGCCTCATGACCAGGCTAACAGACGAAAACCAGCAAAGGGAGGAGTCATAACGACCCTTTCTGGTGTTCCCAGGTATGATACCCTCTAGATCAGAGGGACTATTCAGGGAAAATGGGAAATCACCCTAATATATGGTGGTATGGTGGGGCCACCCACAAATTCATTAACGCTTCATTGGTATCGAGACGGGGACTTTAGACAGAGGAGTTTGAGGGGTTTGATGTTGCAGTAGCAGATGGCCATATAGTGGAGTGTCTAGACAGAGTTATGAACTTGGAGCTAAATTTAGGAAACTACACAGTGAGAGACACATTTTATGTGAGAGACACATTGGGAGTCCATTGGATGATCACCTTGGGAAAATCACCACCAATTACCAAACCTTGGAGATGGGGTTCAGAGATAGTGATGAGAAGAGGGTTGTTCTAAGGGGCATGTCAATAGGAGCACCGAGGATAGTTTCAGCCAAGAGGATGGAGAGGATATTCATACATGGGGAGGTATCATATGTTGCATAGTGCTTGATCACTACATGGAATGATTCATAGGATCGAAAAAAGTATCATACAGAGATTGGGAACTTGTTGGGATGACATCAGCAGGTTTTTGGGTCGATTCCACCAGGGAGACCACCTGACAGGGGGTTTGAACACACTGTTGAGTTGGAGGAGGCGGCCAAACGTATGATCACCCCACTTTATCGTCATCCTAGGAGGTTCAAGGATGAGACATAGAAATCAATTAAGGAATTTCTAGCGATGGGACACATCAGAGCTAGCAGCAATTCATTCGCTTCTTCAATTGTCTTAGTTCTGAAGAAGGATGGTACCATGAGGATGTACATTGATTATCGGGCCTTGAACATGAAAACCATCAAGAACCTATATCCTATCCCTCGCATTGACAAGTTGATGGATGAACTTCATGGGGCAGTTTGCTTCTCGAAGATTGATCTATGCTCTTGGTATCATCATATCAACATTCGAGAGAAGAACATAGAGAAGACAACATTCCAGTGTCACTTTGGACATTTTGAGTTCTTGGTTATTCCATTTGGGCTAAACAACGCACCAACTACATTTCAGTCTTCCATGAACCACATCTTCAGATATCAGTTGAGGAAATCGGTCTTGGTTTTCTTCGACGACATCTTGGTCTACAACAAGACATGGAAGGAGCATATGAGGCACTTGGATGAGGTATTGAGCATCATGGAGGCGCAATCACTATATTCCAAAGAGTGCAAGTGTGAGTTCGGTATGACATAGCTACTTTACTTGTGCCACATCATTAGTGCACAAGGGGTACATGTACACCAAGAGAAGATTAGGGCCATTCTGGATTTTCTAATGCCCAGGAGCATGACGGAGTTGAGGAGCTTCTTCAAGATGTGCAACTATTACAAGTGGTTTTTCCGGGGTTTTTTTGAGCTTGGATCACCACTGACGGATCTTACCAAGCATGGGGCTTTCATATAGACCGATCAGTCACATAAATCCTTTGATCACATGAAGGAATTCATGGGAACTTGTCCAGTGTTGGCATTACCAGACTTCACTTTTCCATTTGTACTAGAGTGTGACACATCTGGTGAGGGTATCAGGGCAATTTTGATGCGGGGACGACACCCCATTGTATTTGAGAGAAGGAATCTCAGTCAACCCGAGATTTTTTACTCCATTTATGAAAAGGAAATGTTGGAAATCATACATGCCTTGACCAAATTCAAACAATATTTGGTGGGCAGCAAATTCATGGTAAAAAAAGATCACAATAGCTTGAAGTATTTCCTTGAGCAGAAGGACCTCAGTGAGCACCAGCATAAATGGGTGATGAAGGTACAGGCATTCGAATTCAACATAGAGTATGTCAAGGGGAAGAATAACATTATGGCCAATGCACTATTGAGGATACCTACAACATGTTCTTTGATGGAGATTTCAGTAGATTGGAAATCCCATTTGTTAGTGGAATATTCCAAGAACAAGTTTGCTTGTGACTTTGTGGATGGGAAGATATAGGATGAAAGGTATAGGGTCATTGAAGATGTCATATTCTACAAGGACAGAGTCTACTTAGTGCCATACTCGGGGTTCAAGAAGAATTTCCTCACAACAGGTCATGATTCACCACTAGTAGGCCATCAGGGGTTTTTCAAAACCTACAGACAAATCAGGGAGAGGTTCTCATGGAAGGGCCTCGAACAGGATGTTATGAGACACATCAGTGAGTGTGTGACTTGCCAGTAGAACAAGTCAGAGAATACTCTTCTAGCATGGCTACTTCAGCCACTTCCCATTCTAGAGAAAAAATGGGAAAGTATATCAATGGACTTCATCACAGGCCTACCCAACGTCTAGGGTAAGGACTGTATCTATGTAGTGGTCGACAGATTTAACAAGTTTTCTCACTTCTATTCCATACCAATAGAGTACAATGCATTTCAGGTAGCCTAGTTATTCTTCAAGGAGGTCTTCAGACTTCATGGGTTGTCGAGGAACATCATCAGTGACAGGGACAGTCGATTTATTGGGACATTCTAGAGGGAGTTGTTTATATTGGTGGGGATAGAGTTGACACCCAACACTAGATATCACCCTCAAACAGATGGGTAGACCGAGATCATCAACAAGTGTGTTGAAGGGTATTTGAGGAACTATGTAGGTGGGAAGCAGAGAACATGGGTCAAGTGGCTACATTTAGGAGAGCATTGCTACAACACCACTTTCCACATGTCCATTGGTATGACACCCTTCAGAGCATTGTATGGATATGATGCTCCCACTTTGGTAGACTTGGTTTTTGGGGAGAGAAGAGCTCCCAAGGCCAAGGATTAAATCACAGAGATTCAGGATATTCTAGAGTTATTGAAACAGAACCTGCAGATGACAAAAAATCGACAGAAGATGAGTGTGGACATGCACAGGATAGAGTGCAACTTTGAGCTTGGGGATCTGGTTTTCTTGAGACTCCAACCTTACAGACATTCATCTCTAAAGAAGGTGTGTGCAATGGATGTGCACAAGGGAAGAACATAAAGAACCCTTTTCCAAAGAGAGACAGTAAAGTAGAAGAAGTCTTAGAACTCATTCACTCAGATGTGTGTGGCCCAATTCCATCATCCTCCATCAGTGGGTATGTATACTATGTATATTTTATTGATGACTATTCTCATAAAACCTGGGTTTACTTTTTGAAATCAAAAGATGAAGTGTTCAGTAAATTCAAGGAATTCAAAGCCTTGATAGAGAATCTTTTTGAAAGAAAGATCAATATACTCAGGTTAGATAATGCAAGAGAATACACCTCAAAAGAATTTGTAAAAATTTTCAAAGATGTCGGGATCAAGATGGAGCTCACCACTCCCTACAATCCTCAACAAAATGGTGTAGCAGAAAGAAAGAACAAAACTATAATGGAAACAGTGAAGACCATGATCCATGATCAAGATCTTCCAATGTGCTTATGGGCAGAAGCAACAAAAACAATAGTATATGTACAAAACCGATTGTTCCATAGTGCACTTGGGTTCAAGACCCTTGAAGAGATGTTCTCTGGAAAGAAGCCAGAAGTAATCCATCTCAAAATATTTGGTTGGCCAATATTTGTACATAATCCAAAAGAGAAGAGAAACAAGCTGGACCCTTCAGGAAAGAAGGGAATATTTGTTGGATACTATAAGGTCTCCAAGGCCTTTAGAGTTTATATACCAGGTTACCATCATATTGATATCAACAGGGATGTAACCTTTGATGAATATGCAACACTCAAGAAATCAAGAAGATGCCAGCTTGAATAAGTATATGAAGACGAACATGTAGCTCCTAGAGTTGCAGAACCAGTGAGGGAAGTCATAGCTTCCCCTGATGAGGAAATTCTAGAAGATCATGACATAGTAGAATTTTAAGAACCTCCCCAGATGACGATCTCCCATAATATAAAGCCATCTTGGGCAAGGGAACTTATTCAAGATGGAGAGAAGTATGGTGTCCCCGAAGGAACCATGAGACAAGTGAAGAGACCTAAGCCATTCTCCAGTTATATGAATTTGATGTCTGATCTCTTAGAGAAGGAGCCTACCTGCTTTGAAGAATCCATTCAAAAGAAAGAATGGGCAGATGCCATGGCAGAAGAATACCAATCCATAATAAATAATGATGTATGGGAAATCGTTCTCGGACCTAAGAGCAAGGATGTGGTATCTTCCAAATGGATTTTCAAAATAAAACATAATGTTGATGGAAGTATTGAGAAATATAAAGCAAGGTTTGTCTCCCGTGGATTTTCTCAAAAGGAAGGCATTGACTATGAAGAGACATTTTCTCTTGTAGCTAGATACGCTTCGATCAGAACCATCATATCCCTTGCCGCTAAGATGAAGTGGAAGTTACACCAGATGGACGTAAAGTCAACCTTCCTAAATGGTGTCATTGAAGAATAAGTGTATATAAAACAAACTCAAGGATTTGAAGTTGAAGACAGGAAGACTCATGTCTTCAAGTTGAAAAAGGATCTGTACGGATTGAAGCAACATCCTAGAGCTTGGTATGGAAGGATAGACAGTTTTCTAACGAGCTTGGGCTTTACCAAGAGTAAAGATAATTCTAACCTCTACTTCAAGGTTATGAATGATGAGCCGGTTATATTGTTGTTGTATGTAGATGAATTATTCTTGACTAGAGAATAAAAGCTCATCATTGAATGTAAGAAGAAGATCGCTGCAGAATTTGAGATGAAAGACCTTGTCCTAATGCATTATTTCTTAGGTCTTGAGGTATGGCAGAGTCTAGAGAGGGTATTCCTTAACCAAGGGAAGTATGCAGTTGAAATCCTGAAGAGATTTGATATGTTGGAGTGCAAGTCCATGAATACACCCATGGAAACAAAGTTGAAGCTCTTGGTTTACACTTCGTCAGAATTGATTGATGCTACGTTGTATAGACAGATCATTGGATCGATGATGTATCTGACAAACACCAAACCAGATATATGTTTTGATGTGAACACTTTGAGTTAGTTTCTTGAAGAACCCAGACATGTTCACCTAGTTGCTACAAAACATGTGATGAGGTAACTTAAGGGTACATTAGATTGTGGTCTCGGTTATGATGGAGATCATGACTTCAGACTGAGTGGGTACACTGCTTTAGATTGGGTTGGAAGTGTCTATGACAGGAAGAGCACTTCAGGATGTTGTTTCATTCTGGGGTCAGCCATGATCTCATGGCAGAGTAGGAAGCAATCAAGCATTGCTCTCAACAGAGTGGAAGCAGAATACATTGCTGCATGTTCTGCCAGTTATGAAGCCATATGGCTTCTGAAGTTGTTGACAGGTCTATTCAACCTAGACATGGAAGAAACCTTGATCCTATGTGATAAACATGGTTCTATAAAGATGACCAAGAACCCTGTGTTCCATGACAAGTCAAAACACATAAATATCTGATATCATTACATCTGTGATATGGTGCAGAGAGGAGCCATAAAGCTCCAATATGTTAGCATGGATGAACAAGTTACTGATGTATTGACCAAGCCTCTATCTCGTGTAAAGTTTGAGCACTTTCAAGATAAGCTTTGTATAGTCCGTAAGGACCTCACTCGAAAGGGGGAGTAGTGTTGTGATGCCAGCCCCATGATAATGAGCCAGCCTAGTGCTGTGATGCCAGCCTTGTGCTGATGATGTGTCAGCTTAATTGTTGTGATGATGTGCCAGCTTAATTGTTGTGATTATGTGCCAGCTTAATTTGTATGATGATGTGCCAGCCTAGTGCTGTGATGTGAACTTCATGTTGATGATGTGCCAGCCTTGTGTTGTGATGATGTGCCAACCTTGTGCTATGATGATGTACAGGCTTAATTGTTGTGATGATGTGCCAGCTTAAATGTTGTGATGATGTGCCAGCCTAGTGATATGATGCCAGCTTCATGCTGATGATGTGCCAGCCTTGTGTTGTGATGATGTGCCAACCTCGTGCTATGATGATGTACCAACCTCGTGTTGTGATGATGTGACCAACCTCGTGTTGTGATGATGTGACCAACCTCATGATGTGATGATGATGTATTAGTTTTATAATAATCCATGTTGATGCAAATGATGATGCCATTCCAAATTTCTATTGTGAATGATGATATTGATGATGAGAAAAACTTCCAATGATTTATAGATACGCCAGTCAGTGTTCCAAGATGTTGTTGATGATGTTTCCCTCTCTCTCGCCTGATGCTATTGTAGAATACCCTTCTTGTTAAGGGGGAGTGTTGAAATATTGTAACTACAAAGAGTATTCTATTTATTATTGATGCATTATTCATTACATCAATCCCCTTTTGTGGATTGATCATGTCGGGTATTGTAAATGACCAAATCCCCTTTCGTGGATTGGTCAAACCCTAATTGTAATAAGCTAAATTAGAAGTCAGCCCCCAAAATATATTAAAGTGGTTATAACCACCCAGAATGAGAAGTCGGCCCTGCCAGTGAAAAGAAACCTCAGTTCAACACCTATTAGATTGTATAAATAAGAGAGGCCAATGCCTCATTTGTTCACTCACTCACTTGTTCATCAGAACACAAGTTTGGAGCTACGGTTGGAGAAGAAGGAAGAGAGAGAGAGGCACATACTTGGGAGAGGACTTTCTATATTGTTTGGTTTATTCTCTTGGCATTGTATTGGCTATCTATATTAAGGAAGTTGTTTTTGGGTTTTCTCCCCCATGAGGGTTTCCCAGGATAAATGATGTGTCTCTTGTGATTGTGTATTTCTTAGTGATCCTATCTATGATATAGTTATCTAGTGAATAGAAAAGAAACCTAATAATAGCTTAAAATTTAAGATATTGATGGTCTAAACCACCTCGTTAGACTATAGCTAGGGCCAGAAAGGGGTAAACAGGGTTACTAGAGGTCACTCCAGTCAAAGGTGTTATATTCGAAAAGTGACATTGAGCTAAAAGTGGATAAAAGCGCTTTTAAGTCAATTTGATCTAAAAATAGAACAGACAAGCTAAAATTAGAAGTCAATAATGAATTAGGTTTTTGGGAAGCTATAAGAGAAGGTTCAACGACCTAATTCATGTTTATGTAGATTTTGACTTGTCGTTGAGGAGAGAGGCGCATCTCAGGAGAGGTAGATCAGTGGATTCCAGGAGGAATACACCAGTGGTTGATTTTGGTGTTGAGAGACACACCCTAGTCACTGGATAGGTCACACAGATCTTCCATCGATCTTCAACAACAGTTTCGCATGTTGTAGCAGCAAGGGAGAACTCATTCAGGGTGAGGGTGCAACTTCTGAGGAGGTTCAGTGGATCGATTTCTCCCTTTTAGGGAGAGTTCGGAGATTTCCCTCTGACCCATTTGAGAGGAAGGAAAGGGGCATATTTTTCCTATTTCCTCGTCGGATTCTGATGGAGGAATCATCTAGGGCACACTTTTCGGACATTGGGAGTGTGACACTTGGGGAGGACACATTTTGGGTTCATGAGCGATCATCAATGCAGACCCCGGGAAATCCTTCTGACCCATTTTACAGAAGACCTGGTCGATCAGTTTAAGACACACATCAACCGATTCCGACAGTGGAATCACTAGGGCGCATTTTTCCAAAGCATAGGGGGCACATTTCCCCCAGGGGGATCCATCCGAGGACCAAATACAGTAGTTGAGGCTCGGATAATCACTAGGACAGTGAAGAAGAGAATGGTGCATTGGTTGGGATCATTTCCAGGAATTTCTTAGAGGTATACCCACCGGGGAAAACTTTCTAGACTTGCAACAATTATCGTATGAGCTATCATATCTGCAACAGTTCTTTATCTCACCCATTGCATTCCACAACATTCTTTGGGTATCGGGTATTATTGTTTTAGTTGCTATTATATTCTGGTTAAGATCCTTTTGTCATTGATCTAACTGAGTGATTTATTTTATTCAGCCGCATTCGACATTTGTACTCCGATGAGATTTCATAATATAAGCTTTGCAGTATTTTTTCGCCATTATTATTTGAATGCTCATTTATATGTTGTAAATAATTAATCCTACACACACATTATCTGAGTTTCCTAGACTAGCCAAGTTAGGAAAATTACAAAAACTCGATATAAGAATAACTAATTAGCTAAGGATGTATGCCACAACTATTGACTTTTCTCTCATAAAAACAAACATTACAAGCAATATTAATGGCTGCAAATCTACAAAAATGTAATGCAATGTTTTATTAGAGAGATATTGTAGGAAGACCTGTAAAATCACCTCGAAAAGTTGTACAATATTAATATGCTTTACCAGTTTCATTGTACAGATCTCTCTCTTTATCTCGAAACAAGAAAATGTATTAAAAAACTACTCCAACAATAGTTTGCATCGCATATATATAAAACAATGAATTACCAAGCATAAATATTTAAACAGGAGAAACATATCTCAATTTATTCAAAATAAAAAGAAAATCCCTCCTGACATTTTGTATGCCTAAAAGAAATAGTTAGAATGCAACATGTAGATGATGCAAGACTTATAAATTTTGCAGTTGAATCTTACCACAAGGAAGGAACAATATACAAAACCCGACTAAGATCATGGTTGAAATAACTCTCAGCTCTACATTAATAAGGGGATGTTGTGACCTCTACTAACAATATGGTTCAATTTTCACTGATGCAGACAAAAATAGGTCAAAAATAAAGCATACTACACCTTTTGATGAACGAATCATTAAACACCAACCTAATACCATGTAAATGTTTCCAACACCAACCTAATACCATGTAAATGTTTCCAGATAACATTTACATGGAACGAAGTACACCAATTCAACAATAAACCAAGTTGCAAACCAAGCTAATAGAATAAAGAAAAAATATTTTAAAAAGCTACAACACAATGAATAGAGAAAATGCATATGGAAATCAAGGTTGGAGTTTCAAAAAAAATTCACCTCAATACAATTTTAATTTTATAACCACCAAACTCCCACCAGCATCATCAATAGTTACATGGTTCATGGATTTGACTGTGAAAAGTAACTTGTGCATACCATTTCAATTGAGTTTTTGTAAATTTGGTGCAGTCAAAAAATCATTTTTTAGTAAAATAAAATTATTTAAAAAATTAGAATAAAAAATAAATATTCTCTACATAGAGACTATTCTTCAATGCCACGTAGTCACTGTCTTCTAGAAAAATGTCCATAAACACAATAATTTCATCCATCCACTGTGAATGAAGGAGGGCGGACCTCCATGAACGAAAAAGAAAACCAAAAACTTGGTAAATGAGCTATACAGGTTTGGAAACCCTTAATAGAATTGAGCACAAACCCCAGTTTTCAGAGTCAATTGCACGAACAGTATCTCTGTACCTTATATATAAGTAGAAATTCCTCTAGTTCACTGCTAAAGTGCATATTAAAGAAGGAATGTATGTTGCATTTTCAACCTTTGAAGAGCGTCAAGCCGCCCTAGTCATTGAGGTTCTTAGCAGAGAAATGTCTTGTAATGGTAATGAGACTGTGCAGGAGCAGGAGAAAATGTCGATGCATATGCAGCCTCCAGGTGAAGTTGCATTCCAATCTGTTTTCGTAAGTTTCATTTCAGTTTGTTTTCCTAACCCTTTGGCTTTCAAGGCGGCGAGGAACAGCCACGCACGCTCACCCTTTGGCTTTCACCTCAAGGCAGTGAGGAGAAGACAAGCATAAATCTCATTGATCAGTGTAGTGACACTGACAAATACTTAAATCATATTTCTCAAATTAGCCCCATCAATATGGGATGTCAAATTAGTAGTATCAATATGGGATGGGCTAATAGAAATAGTAGCATCAATATGGGATGAGATAATAAGTATTACAGCTAGAAATTCGTGGTTGGTGAATGTCTAAAGTTTTTGGTTAGCTTAGAAA
>ML788679.1:29605-43428 GCA_009831015.1 Picea engelmannii
TAAAACAAGCCGCAGAAATTTGGTGAAGACTATTTATATAAGAAAAGTAAGGATGATTTTGTGGATGTATACGCACAACAGTTGTACTGCTAGCTAGTTTCTTCAGATCCTGTACTATATCTACTCGCAACTCTGTTACAAACGTTGCATGGGTTGTGCGAAATATCCTTTCTCTAACATCCCTTTTCTTTGTTATATTTTTTAAGAGCATAAGTGGAAACTGCCCTTTATGCAATTGTTGTTCCATTGACAAAAACAAATTTGAATACGTATCAAACAATTATAGCTGCAACATGGAACATTGCAATATTTGTGTAACTTACCCGAGATACATGCACATGCGAAATTAAAGGACAAAACTGGATATGGAAAGTGGTACCATTTCCTTGTCATTGTCCGACTCTCCATCCTTTATATGGAGAATGTGTTGCGAGCCAAGTTTTCTCGCCAGTGTGACAATTGCGCCAATAATTCTGATTGGGTAAATATCACTGCTCTGTGCAAGCTGGTTGATAGTCGCATCCGGGATGAAACGATATTCTGAACAAACAACGAGAATTTTTTCCACAATACTTGTTTCGTTGAGAGAAATAATACGATCACAATCACCACAGTCATATACTATTTTGGGCAATATATTAAAATTTGTAATGGATATCCCATTACCCGACAATATATTTTCTGCATGTTTTTGTACAAGTTGTGTAGGAATGGTCAGTGTCACTGTCATCATGGCGTCCTTGTCTGTCATGTCAGCACACATAATGGATCTAGTATGTTTTCCTTGTCCAAGTAGGTTCTATAGACGACCATTATGTCCCCAACGAACACTTGTCCAGTTCGGTGGTTGTTCAAGCCCTCTATTGATAGTACTTTGGGTGATACAACTCTAGACCTGGTGACAATTTTTGAATAGGAAAACTAAAGTGAATGGTAGTGTGCATATTTTATTTTTTTTGTATTCTTCTTTCACTGGCATAAATCTACAAGTACACACATAGCTTCGATGAACTATGGAGCCAGAGTTTTGCAACCACACCTCTTAGTCTGCGGAACCTGCGCTATGTTTGACGTCTTGCTTTTACTTGTTGATACTTCTTGAGAACTGCAAACCATGTATTGTAGATGGCATCAACATATTCACCATGCCATAGATGAATAAATAGCTGAGGATATTTGTTTGGTAAACATACTAAGAGCAAAGTGTATGCATCTTTACCTTTGGCTTTGTCGGTCTGCTGATGTCTGGGATGACTGACTGCTCATAGCCATGTCACTAGTCCAAATTTTTTTGATGCAAGCATGTGCATATGAACATCAACACTAAACAAGAACATGCATTGTATACTGTCCATCAGAAAGACTAAACAAGCATAAAATTGTGTGCATCTGATTTTTTTGACTAGAAAAATGTGTAACAGTAAACAGGACGTGGCACCACGACCAATCTGTATATCGCAGACCCCCGGAAGCCATGGGAGCAATATTGAACCCGCCAACCTGACACCCACAATTAACAAAGTGGGTAAGTATGGAATAAGGTAGAAGTGTGACCATGGATGTGAAACCGTCAGTCCGCCAATCGACGCACCAAGGCATTTTCGGAAAGACCACTAAGTAGATCAATTAGAAAACAAAAGGGATAATAGAAAATGGAAAAAGTAGAAATAGGGGGGGTAGAAAGGCCCATTGTTGCCAAGCCATGGTTTTCTAGTCTAACATTATATGCCCCCACCCGGTTTGTATATTTAATTTACCAACACAGTTGGTATACCTTTTCGAAGATTGTACCACAAAACCCTCTGTTGTTGCACAAAACAATTCATCTTCCTGTCCAACCAACCTGTTTCTTCCAAGGTAGCAACGTCGAATATGCAATGGACATGAAGGCAAGTTAGTATGAACACATACATGTAAAAGAAAGAGAAACAAGTCTATTTATTCCAATGTAACAGCAAACAAAATACGATTCACATGGGAATATGCAGAAATATATTATATTCGAAGGAAGAAAAAAAAGGTGCAAAGCAGCAGAACAAGCACAACAAATATACAGACAGTAAATGAAAAAATGAACATTGGAATATGAAATAAGAGTACAGGTATCCACTTCTGTAATTCCTCGTTTACATTCCCACCAAAGAGTCCATCGTCCTCTCCATCCATTATGTTTGTTTAAATGTAGCAATGCAGTGAAAATACAACGGATATGAAGTAGGTTAGTATGCATGAAGACATGTAATGAAGATAAGTTATTATGTAGGAAGGTATGCAACATATACATACAATAAAATAGGTGAACACATATACATACAATAAATGAAATACAAAACAATAGAATATGAAATAATAGTACAAGCATGCACCTTTATATCTCCTCTTCAACCGATGCAGTCAAGACTCCGTCGTTTTCTCCAGCTATTATGTTTGTTTGAATGTGGGAACGCACAAAATACAATGAACATGAATGGAAGCTGGGATGCACCAGAGAACAAGTAATATGTACATACAGTAAAAGAGACTCGATGAATAGTCTAAAATATAGGCAGAAACATGAACCTTTGTGCTTCTCCATCCATAGTTGTAAATATGTAATATTTTTCCCTGCCCAAAATATATTACAAGGCACAAAATATTACGAAATTGCATGGTCGTAGCTAAAAGATTTATGGTTTTTCGTGGCAAAGTATCCATATATGCTTCCACCAATGGAAATACATGTTCTTTATTCTCTACATAGACTGTTGTGCCCACGATACAAGATTTTGATTTTCCGTGGAAAACTACCCAGATATGCTTCCAGACATGGAAATATAATTTTGTAGAATCTTTGTTAGATTCTGAGCAATAGAAAGTTTACGATACATGGATGTGAAATTAATTATTATTCCTATTTCGCGCTAGGCTAATCTTTCACAAAGTAAAAGTTGGATTACATGGCGTTGTTGTTCCATTTCAAGGATTTGATATTCGAAACACATATCAAATCCTTAATATGTGTTTCTAGGGCCTAGAAATAACTTCCAAGAAACCATTGTGACCCGAGCTTGTACAAACTTAGATACTTTGCTTGCTACCCTAACAAGCACGACTTACGTGTATTGAGACCTTACCCTCCCATTGTCATTAATCTCTTATATAAACATATTAAGAATACAATGGTTAAAAGCTTGTGTTGCACTTTGTTCACACTTTTCATTTTATTATTTAATAACTTTTTGTTATATTAGTAAAATGCCGTCCTTTTTTGAGATTCTTTGCCTTATAAATGTATCTTGTTTGTCGTGATCATGAGCCTTGGGTAGATGGGCTTGAAAGGTTCACTGAAGTAGTGGTTCATATTGTAGAAAATCCCAAAATCTTGATCAATAATTATCATTATAAAAATCACTCTAATATATATATATATATATATATATATATATATTATTTTATTTTTCAAGAAAAAAAATGTAGTTTTTATTTCAAGAGAGAAGTTACAATCCAAAGGTGCACAATGCACACGGTTCACAGTATCAAAATGAGTTCAAATACTTATGATCAAATATATTTTCTGTTCAAACCAAATTGGACCATAAACTAGGGACAACATCGTCTTCTTTAGTACATAAATTCAAACCTTTAATGTGACATAATTTGTTAGTTCATTATCTCTAAGTCTAGAAAGAGCATCCATAAATAAATCAACTTAGAGAAAACTACTTTCTTTCTTGGAGATAGAGACTCCATTTGAGAGTTCCTGAATGTGTCTCTCATATTTGGTTGTCTGTCATATCAAATATTTTTTAATGTGTTAGTGAAAGCTATAACCAAGGCATTATGGGATAAGTTAGGGGCTTTATATCAGTTTAAGTCCATTGTAAACAAATTGTCTGTGGAAGAAGCTATACAACTTGAGGATGAAAGATGGAGACTTAGTGACAGAGCATGTGAACGCCTTCAATATTGTGGTAAGTCAATTATTGTCTATTGATATTAAGATTTCTGATGAAGATAAGTGTATTAATTTATTGTGATCTTTACCAAACTCGTGAGATAGTCTGGTTGTGGCCATAGGTAGTAATTCAACTACTTTAAATTTCGATGATGTGGTCTCTTCCTTGTTGTCAAAGGAGATGAGATGGAAAATAATGGAAATCCATAGCACAAATTCCCTATTTGCAAGAGAACTCTCTAGGAAAGAAATATATCTAAGTCCTCAAGTGGAAGATCTAAATCTAGGGGAAGATATAAATCTCCTGAAAATTTGTAAAGGTATGTTAGAGATGTGGAAACAATGTAGATCCAAAAGTGTTGAGAGAGGGAAGAGATCTAAAGATGTTCCTTCTACATAAGCAAAAACCTTCATGGACGAAGGAGGAGATGCGTACTTGGCTTCTTCAAGCACAAAGGCAGATCATGAGACAAGGTTGGTTGAATTAGGTGCATCCTTTCATATGACTCCCCATAGAGAGCGGTTCTGTGAATATGAAAGGTATGATGGAGGTGACATTTTCCTAGGAGATGAATCGACAACCAAAATCATAAGACGAGGAAAATTCAAGTTGAGGCTCAACGATGGAAGGATTAAAACACTCCTTGGTGTTCTTCACATCCTAGGATTGGCCAAAAATTTGATTTATGTAAGCAAGATGGATGATGTAAGTGTAAAAATAGTGTTTGAAAAGGGAATTTGTAGGATGGTTCAAGGAGAAATGGTGTTGTTGAAGGTTTAAGGTCTCCCACGACACCCATCGAGCGCTCTTTGATAGATCGATCTTCAATACTGAAATTGGATGCTTATGAACCTTAATAAAATGGAGTCCCTCCTAAGCAAAACCAATTGCCTCGTGAATGAGCCGGCCCTTTAGGAACTTTAATTGTTTCAGGGAAATGACTAAAGAGAGAAAGGGTTTAAGCTTGATTTCTATAGGCTTGGAAATAATTTTATATAGACAAATACATAGTGCTATTGGTCGAGATTCATCAAAGGAAGAAGGTCAATCCGATTTTGGGATTACAACAATGAATGTAGCATTTATAATGTGCAACATCTTACCCAATTGACAAATTTCTTCCACCACACAAAGAAAATCTGCCTCTGCAATGTCAAAACAATGATTGTAAAATTTAGTTGTCCATTCGTTAGGTCCAAGGCTCTTATATTTTTTAAAGATAGATATAACCCCTCAAAGCTTGTCCAATGTGACTACCTTAAACAACTCACGGTTATCCTCCTCCTCAACAAGCCTCGAAAACAAGAATAATTGCTTTAAAATTTCCCCAGTCCTATTTTGATCTGATTCTTTGAATAACTCTCTGAAATGCTCGACCCCCAAGGTTTCCAACTTAGACAAATCGTGAGCTTTGTTCCCTCTGGCATCCTGAAGCTCCCATATAGTATTATTTTTCTTTTGATGACTAGCAAAATTTTGAAAAAAATTCATAGTTTGGTCACCGGCCTCTATCCAAAGGGCCCCGACTCTTTAATCTCCATTCTTTTTCTTGTTCTAACAAAATAGTAAAACGTCGAGATTCCATGGATTGTTAGTGTTTCATATCATTTGGAGTGTCGTGGACCCATTGTGTCTGCTTGTATAGAAGTTCTAAATCATCCTCAATGCGTCGAAGCTCTACCAGTTAGAAACAACCTTCCCTTTTAGTGTACACAAAGAAAGTACAAATTGAGCACTGGCAATGAAGTTTAGGTCCTCCTGAAAATGTGTCCAATTATCCCTGATAAGGGATCGAAATTATTCCACCTCTGCCCAAGAGGAGTTGTATTTAAAGGGCATTTTCGGCTTCACCTTCTCATGACCCAACTCTAAGAATATCGAGAAGTGATCAAAACAACGAATTGGTCCTACCCAAGAACGATAAGCTCCAAACTCCTGAAGTAATGAATGATGAACCAGGAAACGGTCGAATCACTTGGAAACCTCATCGGCCCCTCCTTAGTTATTACTCCACATTGGCCGAAGTTGTATGGGCTCAACATCAACTACACTAACCACCTCCAATTTATCTATGAAAAAGCTCCCCGATTATCCTCATGGTCCAATGGCCGCCATATGTCCTCCCTACTTATGGTAAAATTTAAATCCCCACCAATTATTAAATCATCTGCTGTGATACAATTGAGATGAAACATAGGTGTCCAAAAAGCCTCTTTCATGTCATAAGGCCCTCTTTCCTTCTTACAACTTCCGTGACTAGACCTACCAGTGATAAGACCCGAGATAAACCAACAACATCCACCCCAACCCAAAACAATTTCCCTGGCTCAATGATTAGAGAATCGCAACGACCCATCGTTTCTTGGACTAAGACAATATTTGGACTATCCACATCAACGAAACGTCTCAAGGAGATTTGCTTGGCCCTCCCCCCAGGCCACACATATTCACTGACGTTTGCACGACTATCCAACGAATAACAGCACTAGATCTGCGTTAGTGAGACATTTGTGGCCTTAATTTTGCGTCAGTGAAAAAAGGCATTTTACTGTCATGGTTTTGTTTTTTGTTTTTTTCCACCTAGTTCCTCATGGTCCGTTTGGGGTTTCTGCACTTTTTGTGAATAGTGTGGTCCGTTTGGAGCTTTTGCAATTTTTGTGAATCATGTGGACTGTTTGGGTTGTTTTGCGATTTTTGTGAATAGTGTGTTTTTTTGTTTTGCAGGGTTTGAACTTCCGTTTTTTCATTCCATACACTAGGTATTTGAAAATATTACAAATGATACTCCCTGTGTAGCTGATGACACAGCCCGTGTTTCTGCACTTGTCGATAAGTTGGTTCTAAAACTGTCAGTGCACTGGTTTTCCTTTAACAAGCGATGGGGGAAGAAGTTGCAAAAGGCAAATGGATGCAAGGATGTAGAGATGAGGTTAGAGAAGTAATGAAACATATTTTAAGTTCATCGTCAAGCTTCTTTATTTGTGTAACAAGAGATTTTGTATGGATTTGAACTTGCGACTTTTTAAAAGGAAACATATAGTAACCATTAATCCACAAAAAATGTTAAATATATTTAAACTTAATCTACTTAGCATTCATTTATGATGTTTAACTGTTTTATGAAATGATGATATAAATTTGCACCAAATCACTATTTTTTGTTGTTTAAAATCCATTTCTGAATGTAGAAATAAATTCAGCATGATGAACAACCCTGAAACTCTCTAATTATACAAAAATAATCACTCAAAAAAAAAAAATTCTTAGAACCTTTAAACTAAGCCTTCATGTATTTGTATGTTTCATGTGATGTTGTAAATTATGAAAACCAGTGGCTCTCACAGTTGCTTTATTTGTTGTGCAGAACTGTTAATCTCTCCAAAACACACAAAATAATATGAAAGCATTTTTTATTATTATATTTTTTTATCTATTTATGCATTTGCAGGCAGTGCCAATGCATGGGTTTTTGTGACAGTAAGGTGACAAGGATCAAGCAACCTTTCTTCTCAAGTTACTTTTTAGACACGTTTTTGGACAATACAGTTTTAAATTCTAGGTTGATCTAGAAGTTTGATTCTCTGAACATTTGGGTTGGTTTAAAATGATACAAAACCCCTAAAATAAGATTTCTAAAATGCATGGAGAAGATTGTTCCCTAACGTATTGCATAGCTCTCTCCCATGGATTTGCTCTATCACAGCAAATAAACCAAATCAAGCCATAAACACAAAATTATCTGATCTGTCCAAATGAAATGATCTGGGATTATAAAAGTTATAAAGGAGAGAGTCGTTAAGGCAATTGATTAATTGATCTAACAACTTCAGATTCCAGTAGCTTCAAAGTAAAAATTTGATAGGCATTCTAACTGCCATGGGAGCAGAAGACAAGACTTCTTTAAAGTGAAGAAGAAGTGGTTTGCCCGCCGCGCCGAGGAATGCCCTTCCTCTGATGAAACGCAGAGCTGCGCCTTCAAAAAAATCCCATCTCTCGGCCCGATTCACCCACTAGATTTCTGTGATGCTGTCATCGTAGGCTGTAGTTGGCAACGCTCCGGTGCCAGTGTGAGCAGAGTCGCTCTAAAATATCCAAAGCCACTCTTGACATCGTCCTCGGCTATGGGGATCGAAGGTCCTTTCCTCACAACTGGAAAGATCTTAGAGGACTGGTGATAAATATTAGAATCTCCTCTTTCTTTAAATATTTATTAAATCCAAAATTCTCTAAACATTTATTCAATCCAAAACTAATATATGCTTATTCTTTACAATTTAGACCCATTGTTTGTAAGCTCAATGGTCTGTTACCCAATCACACCATATTCCACACCGAGTCAAATGCAAATAACTGTGCATCCCCATTCATTTCTCTCCAATATTCTTCCATATCCGAGCATGGATGCAGAAGCTGTTGCAATATTTCTGTTTCACTACAGTCACTTGCACTGCAATTACCAGCTTGAAACAGATCATCTGCACTATTCTGGCAGCTAAATTTATAGTCGAAATGGATTAAATCCGTTTGCTCAGTAGGAGTATTACGATAACTTTGGCATTTCGTTAAGCCTGTCGAAGGCTCTTCTAACATATCTGCATGTTGATTGTGATCGGTATTAATACTAATTCTACTTTTGGGCTGAGAATGAGAACTATAATTCTCAGCCCCTATCTCTTGGCCGCCTTTTCCTTCTTCACTAGTTAATGTCTGTACAACATTTTCTTTGTTGCAGTTGAAGTCAACAGATCTGCTTCTGTTCACTTTCTTGCTCAAGTGGGTATTCCAGTAATTCTTTATTTCGTTATCGCTTCTCCCCGGAATTCTCCCGGCTATCAGTGCCCACCTGTTATACAATTAAAAAAGATAATTAGAGGTTTGCTTTTAATGCATTTGCAATAGATTATTACAGAAGAAGACATCGTTATTATTGTACCGATTGCCGAGAAGTCTGTGCATTCTGATAATCAGTAGTTCTTCGTCTTCAGAGATGTTTCCTCGCTTGACATTTGGGCTCAAGTAGTTCAGCCAACGTAATCTGCAGCTTTTCCCAGATCTCTGTAAACCTGTCAAAAACTGAACTATTAGTTTTTTTATTTTTTATAATTAGAATACATTGTAGACTCGAAATCGTGGGATGCATTGTTTCGGAAATTCTCAGGTAGTTTCAGGATTCTCGCTAGAAGGTAGAAATGATGAAAAGAACTAGGCTTTTCATGAGATTTTAGTGACCAAGATCAATAATCCCTCCAAGACTTAGGGAGGCATATAATGTCTGTCAAAATTTGAACTTGGATTACAGTCCTATAACAATTGTTCCAAGTTGTTATGCATTGACAATTTTTGGAAGTTGTTATAAGCATTCCCTATTCGCAATTTCATCTGAACTCCCCTTAACCTAAAAACACACTTAAATTGAAACCTGGGCTATTTGTACTGTTAAATCAGTGCCCAATTAACTATTACTAGACTTATAATTATACAAAAAATACCTAGGCCAATTGCTGTAGATACCCTTATCCTTAAATCACAGCGTAAATGACTATTGCTAACAGAGAGATCCTTTTCTGCAAGTTCTAAATTATAAATAACCAAGTAAAAACCTAAAAATGCTTTAGAATGAAACTTGTGCAGCTTGTAGTAGACTTCCTCTACTGTTACATCACAGCCCAATCAACTAGTATTAGATTTATATTAAACCCTGGATAATTGCTGTATAAACCCTGGCTAATTTCGGTAAACACTCATACTTGGAACATACTTCACCTACCTAATAAAGTATTACTACTTGGAACATACTTCACCTACCTAATAAAGTATTACTAGAGTTATATTAAATTCAGTTAAAATTGTCTTATATACTTTTTATCTTTTTAAATAAGAAAATTTGGCTGAGAAATGTGTACTTTTTATTTTTTAGTTAAAATTTTTATTAGAGAAATGTTTGTCCATATGATTGAATTGTAACCAACAATTCAAACGATCACGGATAGAACTAATCCTGTGCAATTTTTTAAACATTTTTTTCTTTAAACTACATGACAGTTAAACTAGTATTAACATTGATTCACTTCAAATTCCAAAACTGTTAAATTCAGGAAAAAACATTTTTTCCACCTTCAAAATAGTAAGGAGATTTTACTATTTAACATAAACACTGGAACAGATTTTTTTTCCATTAGCATATTCATAAGGATAAATACCATACCAATACCATTGATTAAGCTAAGCAACCTTTTTGATACCATTAATCCTTAAACCACATGACAGTTAACCTAAAGTTATCTCACCTATTATTAACATTGATTCATTTCAAATTCCAAAGCAATTAAGCTACGAGAAAACACCCTCAAAACTATTTAACATAAATGCTGTAAGGAGATTTTTTTTAGACAATTAGCATAGTGATAAGGATAGATACTATACTGGTACTGGTTAAGTGTTTATTTCTAATTTACTTCAGCTATCAAGATTTTTTTTGTATGAGTGACATACCTGTTTTTTGGGGTAATAATGGCCAACTGCCTTCACCATGGACCTCAATGCATTTCTTAAGCAATAGATCTTCTTCAGATGTCCATGCACCTTTTCTTAGTTTCAATCCTGAGCAGGATTGTGGCCTACCCATTTTACACACAGAAGGGAAAAAAGAACAAGAAAAAAATCAATTGGATGCTAGTTTCTGGTCGAACTCTGCAGGTTAAGCTTTGAAGTTTTGCAACACTTCAACAACAACGGACATGGATATCAAACAAAAATCAATGAAGCTTTATCTGGTACTACTGGCCAGGCAAAATTACTACAGATCTGCAAATTTGCCAACGAAATTCGCTGTATATCTTTTGCAACCGAAAAATGGTTCATACAATGCCAATTTTTAAGCTTGTGTCACATATCATTCCCTACATATAAATAAGAGGCAAGGTGATCAATTTCCATAACAACAACATAACTGCAATGGATTCGTTGTAAATGGAGATCAAGTCTGTACTTGTTCTAGAGCTAGAAATGTTCAATTTTATAATGAATCCAACTTCCAAGGAGATAAAGGCTACGACAAACACTGGCATAAGTTTAATTTGAAACTTCCAGGCACATGCCTCGGTGACCGAGTGCCATTACCATTCAATGCAGTGCAGACCTTCCAGCGGTGGGTGGGTTTGCTTTTTATCTACAAGCATCCGTGTTCATCCGAATCCCGAAGGAAAAATATTAGTTTAGGGATAATGTGCAGGCAGTCACCTACGTCACTTGTCTTGAGATCTAAGATTACACGCACAAAACATCTGTGGTGTTATTGTTAGTAAGCTTTACCAGCAAATTGATAATTCCTGTGGTTTATTAACTTTTTTGCATTTTTTTGGTATTGTTATAGAAGTTTTGGAAATTGAAAAACATCATGATAATTTTTTTTAATATTTAGTTAATAAACTTTTTTTTGGTTACTTGATTAATTTTGCTGGTTTAGTTTTTTTTTTTTTAGACCTGTTTTTCTTGCTCTAGGTTAAAGATTCTAAGAAATGATGATTTTTTCTGAGGATATTTATTCAAAATCTTATGAGAAATTGTTAGATTCTTGGATTTGAGTGATTATTTTTGTATAATCCGATTATCCTAGGAGTTTTTCAGCATGCTGAATCCATTTCTATACTGATTAGTTTAAAGCTAACCAACCCTGTTTTTCTTTGTTTATCTAATTGTTTTGTGGTATTTCCTTCCTTACTATGTAACTTATTTAAGTCTACTAACCTAGCATCTGAACTTTTCAAACTTTTAATCTTCATTTCAATTATATAAAATATTCCTTTAATTTCAACATTTCCTTTTTTTCTTAAAATAGTTTTATTTCTTTAGCTTATTTAATGCGTTATTTTATTATCTCTTTTCAACATAGCATTCTCAATTTCATATTTTAATACCTTATCTTATCTTAAGTCCTTTCACTGTCTTATTAACTTTCCACTCTTCTCCTTAAGGCTCATATTATATTTAATTTCATATTCAGCTTTTCTACTCAGCGAATCATATCATTTTTACATAGTTAATTATTAACAGGCTCATATTATGTTTAATTCCATATTCAGCTTTTCTACTCAACTAATCATATCATTTTTACATAGTTAATTATTAACAGTCATGTCCTAAGTTTACTAGCTTGGCATCCAAACTTTTCAAATTTTTAATGGTTAAGAACATGTGTTTCCTCTTAAGAGGTCATAGGCTTCAAATCCAGAGGGGGTAGGGTATGTATACCTTGGTAGACTTTACCAGTCAAATCGTTGGGCAAAGAGAATCCCTTGTCCCACAAACAAAGAAGTCTCGTACACCAATTTGGTGTGCTGGCTTGACCGTGACCTTAAAAATAGATTATTATTATTATTATTTTAATTTCAACATTTCCTTCTTTTCTTAAAATAGTTTTATTTCTTTAATACTTTATTTTATTATCTCTTTTCAACATAGCATTCTCAATTTCATATTTTAATACCTTATCTTAAGGCCTTTTCAGTGTCTTATATTGATTAGTTATACAACCTGTCTATAGATATGATTGTGTGTCATGCTCCAGATTGATCCGTTATACAACCTGTCTATTACGTTGTTTCTCTTCTACACCCCAAACTCCAATGTTTATTTGTAGTTCCCAAGACAATGTGATTCAGTGTTTATCTCCGCGCACAGCGCTTCTTCAACCGCGTGTAGCCAAAGATGTTGGGGAACATGAAAGTCCCAACCTAGGGTGTGCATGACCTTAGATCACATTTTAAATAATGTGTCTATATTTCTTTCTTAGAATTGGTAATTAGGGTGGGCTCTTACTTGCTTGATATATGGTCAATATTACTTTCAGGTGCATTGCACACTTAAAGCATGGTAATGGTATATGGTTTAAGTAAGATTTGAAATATTGGCGCTTTAAGGAATGTTTTAATAGTGCATTCTATTATCAATTGATCTATATTTTTGAAAACTAATTAATTTATTTTTTTTTATTTAATTTTATATTTTTAAATTTTTATTTTTATTTGAAATTTACAAATTTGTTTAACCTCGGTGATGAAATCTAAAAAATATTTAAAAAACAAGAAAAAATCCATGAACATGATAAATTATCATGAACTTGATTGATATTAAGTTGAAGATTATCTCAATTGTACATTGTTTTTCCATGCATAGGAAGATTGACCATATTCAGGAACTTTGATTGATGGACTCTTCAAAGAACTAGGAAGAGCGACAAGTTTATCAATGAAAATGGGTAAAGTATTTAAATGTATATGAGAAGATTAATGAGTGTTATAGAATAATAATTATCAATGAAATTTGTTCTTCCTTGCATAGGAAGATTGGCCATATTCAAGAACTTTGATTGATGGACTCTTCAAAAAACTATGAAGAGCTACAAGTTTATCAATGAAAATGGGTAAAGTATTTACATGTATATGAGAAGATTAATGAATGTTATAGGATAATAATTATCAATGAAATTTGTTCTTCCATGCATAGGAAGATTGGCCATATTCAAGAACTTTGATTGATGGACTCTTCAAAGAACTAGGAAGAACCACAAGTTTATCAATAAAAATAGGTAAAGTATTTACAAGTATATGAGAAGATTAATGAGTGTTATAGAATAATAATTATCAATGAAATTTATATGTAAACTATTTATAAGTGTGATTTAACTATTAACTCAATTAAAAAAATAAAATTAAGATCATAGATTGATATGGACTACCAAAAAAAATAGTTTTCTTCCTTAATATCAAATTTTACACACTTAATTATCTCAATCATGTTTAAAGATTAAATTTTTACATATTAAATTAAATTATTTCATTTATATAAGTGCATTTCACATAAAAATAAAGTATTTTAGTTTTTTATTAT
>ML788679.1:79034-89119 GCA_009831015.1 Picea engelmannii
AATAGCACGAACAATCATCACAGTAGCTTCTTTAGAGCTATCACTTATAATTTATCTGAAGCAAAGATTAAAGGTAAGGAATACAATACGAAATGAGGTCAACACTCTCATGGTGTTGTGACCTAGCATTCTTCCATGGCAACGTGGAACTAACACACGAGGTTTCTCCTAGAGGAGGTGTTAGTTGTATTAGGCAAAGCATTTACCTCTATATGCTCACATGCTATCAAGTATAATACTTTACGACGACTGCTATCTCAACTATAGTCATCAACTTGTCATGTGTACCTTTGAATCTTATTAATCTTGATTAATCAAACCTGGAGCCTTGTCCTCAAGAATGAGTGCTTGTTTTTCTTCCAGGTCTCCTTCACTCAAGTGACGAGTGCTTTCTTCAACCTGTCTTCTGTACTAAGACAATACACTATCTTGACAGAAGGTTAGGTTAGAGAATAAGCTCTATGATCAACTTTTAATCATTCTAATAATTTGATCATAGCTTCAACATGCAATACCAATCAAGATAATGTCATGAAAAATAGATGCATATCAGAATAATCACACCTGGGTTGCATCATTCCTTTGAATGTGTTAGATCTTGAGATCCTTCTGGATCTATGGCAAGAGATCTCTTCTCCTACAAATACTCTTTAGGGTTTAACCATTAAACATATGTGAGTACATACCTCTGATAGCATTTGCAGGTAGTGACTCCATCTGGTAGCAACGGTAATCATTACCAACTCTTAAGAAAACTTCAAGGATGATTGCAACTAGTTCTACGGCTGCAACTGCAACTGCAACTTAGGGTTTTATGAGGAAACCCTAATTTTTCAAATTTTAAATTTTGAAATTCTGATCCAAGGAATAGATGCGCTGAGCTAAGGCGAGTATGCTGGTGTAGTCAGAATTTCGAAAATCCAACTTTTACCCCCTCAAACTTGATTTGCGGATTTCTGGACTGGTGCTTCTGGTTTTCTGGTACTTCTAGTACTCCGATACTTCTGGTACTTTGGTTTTCTGGTTTTCTGGTACTTTGTGAAACTAGGGTTTCACTTTCTGGGAGATCTAGCCACTGAAAAGGTGCGTTGAAGGTGCAAAAATGATCCTTGGGGGAGGGCACACTTTTCTAGGTGGTTTTAGGGCTGAAATACCTTTCCAACAAAAAACCTTAATTTTCATGTACGGCAACAGTGACGTTTTTCACTTTTCTCTTGTGAAAGATGCTCTCTTCAGCTTGGCTCTGATACCATGTTAATGCTTAAGCCATTATTATAGATGTTTGCATTTCATTAGATAACAATAGCATAATCCAAGATCACTGAGAAATACACAATCACAAGAGAGACAACATTTATCCTGGGAAACCCTCTAGGGAGAGAAAACCCAGCAAAACTTCCTTAATATAGATAGCCAATACAATGCCAAGAGATCTCTTAAGCTAATACAAAAAGTCATCTCCCAGATATGCGCCACTCTCTCTCCTTCTCCAACAGCAGATCTGAACTTGTCTCTCAAAATGAGCAAGTGAGTTGTGTGTCTAAGTGAGGCGTTGGCCTCTTTTTTTATACAAGTCTGGCACATGTGAAATGTCTCTTCACTAGCAAGGCTGACTTCTCAAACCGGGTGGGTAAACCCACCTTTATTATATTTCTGGGCCTCTTTAATATATGTTGGGGCCGACTTCTTATTATGCCTATTACAATTGTCTTTTGACCAATCCGCAAAAGGGATTTGGTCCTATTACAATAACCGACATGATCAATCCACAATGGGGATTGATCCTATGAATAATATATCAATAATAATAAGAATACTCTTTGCAGTTACATTATTTCAACACTGTGGTGGATATGTTCAACTAAATGTGACTATGTGTCATTGATTAAGTAGTCGTGTGCTACTTGGTGTGGTTGTGTACCACTGGATAGTAGTTGTGTACTACTATGGATAGCCATAGTTATGTTATATTGAATGACATTGTTCTGATTGCCATGTAGACTATCAATAGTGTTGAAAATTATTATCAACTATATGGATAGTCAATGTGCTGATGGACAAACATTCTCTAGACAAAAAATGGTCTAGGACATTTATTCTTCTAGGACGTATGCCTGGATTAAAAATAGTTTTTGTAGCCCATGGTGTGGCTTCCAACATCTGTTGGAATAGTTATTCTTCTAGGACATGTCTGGATTAGAAGAATGGTTCTTGTATCACTCTGTGGAGTGAGTGACTTATTCAGCATCATGTCTGATTACTCAAATGGAGTATGGCTTCGAGAGAGGATGCAGTTAATGCTATCAGATGATATTGATAGAGATGATGGTGCTCGTGATCTAATCATGAGATAGTTTGTGTGGCTATGATGATGCTACCGGTTGAATGGTATGTTTGTGCTCAAGACCATTGCCTTCAATACCTCTCTAGCTAGGAGAGAGTGTTGATATTATGGTAGTTGTGAGAGGTATTAACCTCCACGTGTAACCCTGGCAAAAATAAAATATTCTGGGAAGCAAGAAGAAACCCTAAAGCTTTAGACATAACCCTAGAAGACAAGTCGGCTAAAAGAAATATTTAATATTGAGTTTTTAGCCTCCAGAATGAGAAGTCAACCTAGACGGCTAAAGAGGAACAGTATAAATACAGGATGCCAGAGCTCATTTGGACATACACAGCTCACAACTGCAACTTGTATTTTCAGTTTTAGTCTTGAACTCTCTCTTGGTTATGATTTGGACTTTTTGCTTGGTATGCTAATTCTAGAGAGTGATACATTACCTTGATTGGTTATTAGGCCTAAGGTTTGCTTCCGAAATTATTCTCTGTCAAGGTTAAGGTGCTCGGGGGTGGCTTCAGCCTATGGTTGGGTGACAATATTGCTATATTGTCTATGGTTAAACGAGCACACCTATTATTTCTAACAGGTACCTAGGGTAAACCAATTTCTTTAGGGCTCAAGGACATATCAACATATCACTAGCGAGAATAGAACTTAGGTGAGAAAGATAACAATCATTCCTCCCAACCACTTAAGCTAGACTCAATTGACAATAATGACGATCAAGTTATTAAGGGAAAAGTTCACAAATAAATGTAACACGATATGTCAATTGGTAATAGCTTTGGTAGTTTGGAGGAATGATTGTTATTTTCTCCACCCAAGTTCTATTTTCATTAATGACATGTTGATAGCCCTCAAGAATTCAATTTACCTTGGCTACCATCCTTAGAATGAGAGGAATTCCCCGAGGATTTCCTAGAGTATATATTCTAAAAAAATTCATCAATTGGGTCTAGCCCAAGCAGTTGAGAGGAGTTTTATCCTCCCAACCTAGGTTCGATTCCTACAAGTGACATGTTGAGCTCTTAACAAGTATATTGTTGTAACAACCGTGAGCCCTATGTTGACAAAGCCTCGAGCTTATGTGGAATCTGGTTTGAGAGGAGTTTTATCATCCCCATCAATATTCAATTCCCACAAGTGACATGTTGAACTCTTAATAAGTATATTATTGTAACAACCTTGAACCCTACACTAACAAAGCCTCAACTTTGAAATCTGGTTTATCCTAGATTCCATCCCCAAAATGAGGGGACGTGTTGTTGAAGACACTCATAACCATGTTGAAAGTGAATTTGAGCTCTACTATCAACACTAGAAAAAGGTGTTTGAAGAGGCACTCGAAACTCTATGAAGGAGCAAAGCAAGAGTTGATCTATGAAACAATAATGGTAGCAAAGAAGCCCACCTCCTACTTCAAAGACCACTAAGAAAAAATGATTGAAGATCTTACATTTTAATTCAATAACATGTGATAGGATAAGAGACGTATGTGAAAAATGTATGACATTATCGACTAATTATTGAATTTTGATGAGAAAGGAGATACTTTTGAAATGCATTTTCGAAGTTTTTAATTGAGAATAAAGATACAACATACATAATGAAAATGGTAATAATTTTTGAATCTCAATACATTTGAGAGAAAAAATTATGAAGAATGCAACCTCTAAACTTGATGCTTAGATGAGCATGATGTCAACCACCTATTTTACCCCTTACACAATATAATACATGATGAGCTTGATGTCAACCACCTATTTTACCCTTTACACAGTATAATACATATATAGGTGTAGGTGTAGTAGACAATTGCAAACTCTGCTCGAGAGGCAAATAATTTGACAAATGTTGTAATATTTCCCAATTATTTTTGAAGTTCATGTTATTTTTGTTTTGGGCATATTTCTTGTGACACGCTCAATCTACTATATCATTAGTCAATATCATCAGAAGATCAACTTGTTTTGGTTGGTAAAAAACAAACCGAAAATACACCATGAAAGAATCCAATTGAAGTTTAGAGCACCTACCCGAACATTAAAGCACACGGATAACGCATATGAACTCCATAAAAGAAATATGAAGTGGATTTTGCTGAAAATAAAGCACATACCACTTTTGCATGGTATACTGTCTTTATGTAAAAATCTCAAGTATTATATCTGTAGTAGATATTTTGGACCTCACAAGTTTCAAAAATCAACCAGCAACTAAATACTTATGTGATGTTTCATAAATGTTTCATAATACCACCAAACCGTTTCATTCCTACAATATTACTTGGCAGTGGATTTCAGGTAAGGAATACATTAAACAATGGCGAAGAGAATTATTCTGATACATTCTCCTAAGATTCACCCTTTGTAGCAATCGGAGTTCCTATACATTCACTTGGCATCAGAACACAGCCAGACCCAACAGGATATTTAAGAAACTTGGACAAGCCATACTCTAGGACAAGAAAGGTAGTTCTATTGAACTTGGATTACTTTTAGCAGATGCTCATTGCTTCTCTTTGCAAGAACTGTATTTTCCTGTTGGAAATCCTCGTCAAAAAAGTGCAAAAGATGGGCTGCAATATAGAATGTCGATATCTGCAAGGTTGCTTTGCAGAATGCAAATGATTTTATACAGAAATGCTCGTGATCGTTGTTAACATCCCTTTTCTCAATCCTATACAGAAAACGTGTGGGCAAGGCGGATAATAACTACTGTTTATCTCATCACTTTTCCTTGGAAGCATATTCGATATCGGGCTGTACAAAACATGCAAAACAGGTTCCCAACCGAATGCAGATCTTGGTGGAGCTCTACCAAGATAAATTCGGTTTGAGATTCCCCAAGTTCCTGAACAGTGTTTCCATCGTAGAATACAGCTGAAAATAGTAAACATCCACGAAAAATCCCGGAAAGGCATTCTTTGTAACTGCATCCTACTGGTTTCATAATAGGTCAAAAGGCAACCCTAGTCAACACCCAAAGCTTCATATGCTGGAAGACAGTACAGCCTTCCTAGAATCACAACCTCCAAAAAATGCTTGTCCCCACTGACTTGCAACATATGTTTGTAATCCTGCAGGCCTCTTCCATCTTGATCCCAGTGATTTGTCAGACCCCATTCTGTTCATGCATTGTGGCCTGAAGAAGGCTTTGTTTAACCAGTAGTCACACCAGAAATGAGGTTGTTGTCAATGTCTGGGATATAAAACACGTTCCAATAAGTGCTGTCCATTTCCAAATCTGCTGCAAAATACCAGAATAAATTAGTAGCTGAAAAAATAGATTATATGATTAAACAAAGTCCTCACGTACACCATCATCAATGCATTAGCCCATTATCATAAAGCATATACACCATTAATGCATTATCCTATTATCGTAAAGCATGATAACACCCATAATGTAAAATTGTCAGAAATCTAGCCCTACCAAAAATTAAAAAAAATGCAAGACTGATAGATATACCCAAAGAAATAAAGAGCCATTTTTCTATTGACAATCATGGGAGGTCGAGTTAGAAAGATCCCTAAAAGAGAGAGTTTTCTAGCAAATTCCTGTGTCCACAAGTAACAGAGATTTTCAGACCCGAAGCCAATGAGAACCCAACCGAAACTACCCAAGACGATCCTGTGAAAATTCCTGTGTCCACAAGTAACACAGATTTTCAGACCCGAAGCCAATGAGAACCCAACCGAAACTACCCAAGACGATCCTGTGAGCATGCATCCAGTGCCTAAGCCTGTAAAGGGGGCAAACAATAAACAATGAGGCTGTCCCTTCGCTCTATGAAGTGGCCTCCATAGAAGGTCATCTTGAGGTTCAACACCCTGGTGGGTCTACCCAGGGAACCCGAATATACCGTCTTAAGATGTCCTCTCGGAACATACTGTCTACTGTCTGAAAATGTCCTCTCTGATAGCGTTATTATATACATAATTATGAATTTTATTTCACTCATTCTCTGATAGCGAGCGATCAAGCCATCAAAAAGAAACGGAAGGTCTGGAAATGAAGGGAAAGGAAATGAAGTGCCCTCTAAGCTTGAATTTGAAGGTCACATGGTTCTACATAGTGCAAGAAGACAAAGCTCACTTGAAAATGCAACAACAAAGACGATAAACCCCAACAGATAAAGAAGAATGTACTTAGAGTGCTCCATTGTCCTTTGGAGAATTCCAGGTATTTTAAATGAGAAATGCTTTTAAGGAATGAAATAGGCAGGAGGTTAAGTTTCGAAGGAACTGATTGCCATTAGAAATCAGAAATTCTTCCTGTACGACTTCTTCCAACATCAAAATATTACCCCTGGACAGAAGCTGAGAGAATGACTTGTTCCAAACATCAATATTGACTCTGTGATCTCTCTTTTCCTCGACAATTTAGTCATGGGATTGAAGCAAAGTAGAACGCGGTGAGGAAAGGCCCCAAATAAATTGGAACCTTATATTTACGTAAGCACTCTTTGTATGAATCTTGAAACCAAGCTTTTCAGTATTAATATTCTTCCCCTGTAAAGGATCGTTGGAAAGATTTGTACCCTTGCTTGGTAACATCTAAATGAATAATATGATATGTAAAAATTAAAAAGAAAAGGTCCTTCAAAGTTTATCATAAATGGATTCAAGAAAGCAAGAGAGAATTTTCCCTTGCATTGCTAGTATTAGTGATATTTTAAAAGACCAATAGAGTGAAGCTTCCTCAGCTGCCAATAAAACCCTGAATCAGATCTTTCTTAGGGCCCTTGAATATTGCATTAATTGTTAGTAAAGAAAAGAACCAAGACTTTAGGGCCCTTGAATATTGCATTAATTGTTAGTAAAGAAAAGAACCAAGACTTTTTAGGTTAGCTCTTCATTTATAGATGCAAATATTTTAGCACCTGTCATAGAAATCTCTTAAATGTACTGTTCAACACCAGACATTATAAGCTTTCTGTAGTTACATAGTTTACTTAGTAAACGAGCTTCAGAATTGAATTATTCGGTGTATATACCAATGTATTTCAAGACTTAACAGAACCTCACTAGCGTTTTTATCCTTAGATTTTTGGCATTTGTATTCACAGACCCAGTGTTTGGTGCCAGACTAAATCTCGTCGCTTTACGCTCCAGTCTCCACAATGAACCACATTTGATTTGCCACAAACACCTCCCTAGTGAGGTAAAGTTTTAAGCTCAATGAGCAATTAGAACGATCTTTGTTTTCAACATGAATCTTACAAGTTATCACTTGTTATAACTGACAGAACGCCCTAGAAATCATAAAGAAGAAAGAAGATATCTAACACATCCTTAATCGACTGGTAATCCACATCCTTAATCGACTGGTAATTCCAAAGTAGAAACATTTATTGAGCAAGAAGCAAAGGAAATCTTCTGAGTTACTATCTTCTCACATATGCGGCACTACCAAACACAAAATTATATGCAAATTCACAAATATAGGATTTCATTTCAAAACCCAAGATGAATGTTCTTCCTAGAATTTTGCTCTTGATTTCATAGGGGCAGATTTTAGCTTCATTTTTTACCCAACAAGTTCATGGCACTACCATTGGGTACCAAATATTTACCAAACCGATCAACTTTTTCAATATCCATAACCAATCATGTTCTGTCTTCGGTGATAATCTTGTAAGTAAATCAACCTACTTTGAAGTCAAGCATGATTCTTGCGTTCATAAACATTTCTCACAGGCAATATTTTTATAGTCAAACTTCTATTTAGGTCAGCATTGTGAGCGTAACATTAGAATATATGGTTGACTTGTCCTCAAAATTAGTAATCTCGTTAAAAATCGACTTTGATACGCGCATCAATACCCAAGATGCCCATATACACATTAATACCCTGGATGCCGAAAAAACCATTTTGAAAAATATGATATGCCGAAAAAACCATTTTGAAAAATATGATAGCATGGAAGGAAGGTTTTCACCATGCTTGGTTTACAAATTGGCAATGTTCTCTGAGCATTTATACTGTTGCAATCACTTTTGCCAGGATGTGCTTCACAAACTAGCAAGATTTTCCAAACACATCTATTCGTGCAACAAAAGTGTTTTGACCCCAAATTTCCCTATTCATTATAGGGAAATAAATAAGACAATATTCATTATAGGGAAATAAATAAGACAACAGACTAGCAACGATGCAAAGTCAGCGAAATAAGCAGTCAGAGACTAATAAACAATCGAGAAGCAAGTATATTTTACTTGCCCTTTTGCTTCGGAGTCTGCCAGTTTTTTGTATCTGGCACATGATTGACATGTATGTTTGGTCTTGACTATTAGCTCAAGTGACCACCTGTTGCATCTCTCGAGTCTGCCAGATTTTGTATCTAGCACATAATTGACATGTATGTTTGGTCTTGACTCTTAGCTCAAGTGACCTTTTGTTGCATTTCTCAATAGACCTAGTTCCATCCCGATGGACTAGAGAAAATTGTTTATCTGTTCGTGTTGCTAATGTTCATGTCCTTATACCTAGTTCCATCCCGATGGACTAGAGAAAATTGTTTATCTGTTCGTGTTGTTAATGTTCATGTCTTTATAATTTGATATCCATTAGTTGGGATTTAGTTTAATGTGTTTTTTCCTCCAACGTCATAGAGATAGGGTATGTACACTTTAGCAGGTTAAGAAGTTAGAGATCCCTTTCCTATAAGGAAGTCTTTTCTGTCATTTTGACATCTAGTTAAGCTGTGAACTTAAATTAACCTGTCATTATTTTTAAGAAGAAAAACAGCGCAAAATACAACAGAAGCTGCTTACAAGTTGAATCACTGTAAGTAGAAGAAAAACAGCGAAAAATACAGCAGAAGCTGCTTACAAGTTGAACTACTGTAAGTTTACCACAAGAGAGTAAGGCCTCAAATTGAAAACAACTTTGTTTAGGCAATACTGTTAATAATATACCAAATTTCAGAGGCTTTACAGTCAGAGGCTGAGGCCTTAGATTTGGATTTCATTTTTCAGGGAACAAACCCTTCCACAATACTTGAGTGTTCAGGCCCACAAATCCCACAGCACCCTGATAGTTTGATTTATAATACAGACTTCCATTTTTTTGGACAAGATTTCTCTCAAGCCATTGGAAATGTTTAGAAGGTACCCTCGTCACGAAGCAACAAGCATCGAGCATAAAATGGTACGGGAAGCCAAATAGGTAGACCAGAATAACAGATTCAAGGCAGCACTTATGGACTATCTCTTTAAGTCTAATTATTTACCCTCGACGGTACATATGAATACAGAAAACAAGATTCACACAATAGTGCACAACAGGAAAAACAATCATCTTTACGCAGAAATTTATATTAAATCAGCGAGCAACTTTGTGATTACCTCGTATAGAGAGACCAAGAGAGGTCTCCGGCCTTAAATATGGGAACTCGATCTCAAATGTAGGCATCGAAATCCTGTCATCTTCAATTCACATTTTCTTCCAATGAGGAAAGACTATGATCAGACGGAAGAAACCACTACATTCGTGATATGCGCAGGCATCAGAGCCAATATCATCAGCACAACAAGTATTCCAATCGGAAGAAGCAACAGTAGCAGAGGAGGAGGAGGCAGCGGAGGCAATATCAGAGGAAGAACAAGCAGTGAAGCCGTGAGGCAAAACAGCACCAGTAAAGATTCGATACTGAAGTAGTCGGCGATGTAAGAACGCTTATTTGCCCGTTCTTCGCCTTTCCTGTGTCCTCTCGGCACCTCCACGAATGAGCCATGGC
>ML788679.1:96038-121178 GCA_009831015.1 Picea engelmannii
CCTCTGCCGCATTCAGAACGGAGAATTTGAAGAAAAATCCAGCGCAGAAAAGCTCCTTCACGCGTTCAACTGCCAAACTGCATCAAGCTTTACTCAAACTAACCATTTTTATCACCATTCAACATCTGACACGTAAAGCTTCCAGCGCTCGGCACAAAAATCTCAGACCTGCACTAAATCCCTGGATGCTACAGCTAGCTTAAGCCATTAGTAAAAAACTTTGGATTTATTTTCACAACAGAACTCCATAAAACCGTCGAATAGCTTCGCCAGATATGCACCAAAAAGAGAAGACTTCCTATCTACACAAGAAAAAAGCATCAAAACATGCACATAATCGAAAGCCGCGTTCGATTTAAATGCTGTTCGCGTGCTGGCATAAGAATTCCCTCACGCCTTTGAGCTGTTGCCGCATCCTTTCTTCATGAAAGACTATCCATACCTAATAGCATACGATCTACACCAACAGCTTCAATATCACACTAAATAAACGTCAAAATTTTCCGGCCTCTACCAAAAAGACTTCAAATCTACGGCCAAAACAGTTTATTCGATCTATTCGAAATTAATGCCGTAGGAACCTTGAATTTCTCCCTTCTGTACCAAAAAGATTTCAAATCTGCGGCCAAAGTCGTCACGAAGAAAAGCTCGTTCGAAACAGTTCCACGATGCCGAAGTCACCGGCCGGTGCTAATTTTTTCAAGCTTCTGCGAGAAATCTTGATCTTTTAATCCAGCCTTCAAACCCTCGGTCATCAATGGCATTCAACACGGCAGCTTCAGCCTTGCCATCTTTTTCTTTTCCGTTTGGGGAAAGCGAGTATACAAGAACCACAAATTTTACCACACGGAATTTACCAAAATTCACGCCCGATATATTGGAAAATATCCCGCGGTCTCATAAAACCCTAAGTAAATGACTGGTCAAAAAGTTTACCCGATTCATTGTATGCGAACTGTGGGTAAAATAAAATATAGTATATGACGCCGTGTGGCCCCCCTGTGCTTATTCGATTGAAAGGGCGAGGAGTCAGGACGCTGGGCATGAGGACGAGATTTTGGATGAATTCATTGGACTTGAGAACGGGTCGAAGTGGGGACTGGCTGTCTCATAGTGGTCAGACAATGTCGGCCCATCGTATCTGGAAGTAAGGCTTATATACCCTGTCCTTCCTTCCCGTCGAGTACTCCATGTCGGTTCTTCTCCTCTGGCATTCGATCACGTTCTTCTCCTCTGGCAATTCCATCACATCTTTGAATCTGAAGCTCGAATGAATGCCGTATTAAAGAATTTGTCCGGCCCTCTTTTTGAATGCATCGATGAGCATATTGGGACAGGGGGACGTGGTTACCAACTTTAGACTTTTGCGGTGATGTCATGGATTAGGCCGGAGCTCTGAATCGAAGTGTGGATGGATTCATTGAATGGACTGTGGAGTAGAATTAAAGCGACAAGGATGCCTTCCCTGTCACAGTAAAGATGGAAAGAAATGATGCCGTCGATTCGCTTCTTTGCCTGCCAATACATTGTATCAAGACCTCAAACGCATTTTATTGGTACACGGGATTGAGTGCCTTTCCAGAGTTCAAACCCCACTTGAGATTTTTTAGAATTTTAATATAATGTCCACGAATGACTAAATTAGGTCAATGCCATTTTCAAAGACATTTTCAAATATAAAATAAATGGAATGGTTACAGCGATTTCAAACCCACTGAATCCCTTACGTCAAATTTTGATTCGAGTAGTTGAAGAAAAATATAAGATATACACCAAAAGTAGCGTAAATATATTTTAATACTTTGGTATAGGAGTACTATCTAGTCTTATATATCATATTAAGATTAGATTAGATACTATTTGAAATATCATCATAAATTTAATTAATGATGATAATATTTGAAATATCATCATAAATTTAATTAATGATGATAATATCGGAGGGATGTAGTCTTATAATTTTGGATTTTTTTATGTCATATTTTTTCAATTGTTTTTTTTTTTTAACTTTTAATAATAAAAAAATTAGAAGAATTGTTGGAAGTGTATTTATAAATTGTTAAGATTGCATAATTTAGGTTTAATATGGTTTTTGAGGGTTCTCAATTCATTTATGCATTCAAAAAAGTAATTTCAGCAATGAAAAATTGTAATGATGATTGTCGGAAAAAGTCCAAATCATATAATGTTTAGACCTTTTCATACTATATATGTTGAAAGTGTCTTTTGGACTTGTAGTAAGACCTAAAATTGCTCCTGATTGGCTAAGAGTTTGTCTTAATTGGATGTAGGAATCATGTTAATGACCCAAAGACATCTAACATGAGTGAAATTTTGTCCTCTTACAGAGGGGTCATTTCAAGTGGTGTGGTTTTCCTTGAATAACAGTCATCATGGATGTCCTCACTATTGGTCGAAAATTGAATTATGATAGGTTTTACCACCTTCCAAAAAAAATACTTCAGTGTGAGGTTACACTCTAATTGGGTGTTGTGGCACATTACATCTTGACTTTGTAGAGGAGTTGTTTAGTAGAGATCAAGAAATGGAAAGGGATGTAGATGGAAGTATGTGTAAGGATTGAAACCTTTTCATTTGTGGAGTATGAAATAAAATTGCTTCTAGTTAGTTGACTACAACTCTTAAGTATGTGCAACCAAGATAGTCTTTCAAACGATGCAATGTACGTCTCAATGCACAACCCCTCTGCAATATATGTATCATGGCACCACTAATATTCATAATGTGCAGGTTTTGAAGAAATTTATAATGATGTAATCCTTATGTTACCCTTGCCAATACATCCACAAGAACTTGAAGAAAATCTTAATTTTTCTTGATATATGAATAAATAAATAAAACCCTATCATAATATGAGACATGAGATACACACAATCTCTAAAAATACTATATTTATTTTTTTACATTATAAATTGTTTTAATATTTTGATCTATAAGTAAGGAAGTTACACATCTTATCAAAATTAGGTTGTTAATTTTTAAAATATTATATTGGGATTATTTATGCTACATGTCACTTCAGCTTTGGGCATTGGGCATTGAGATCACACATCTCTCTCATATTAAGATGTAAAAGGCATCACACTTCTCTCAATGCTTTTGATTAAATGATTATAAAGAAAGATGGAACTCCTCAATCACTTATCTTGGAATGTAAAAGCATCACTCATTTACCATAAAAGTATGTGGAAAGGAATAGATTATATGGATGAATTGAAAGAACATTGAAATTGATTACACCATAGATTGGATCCTTAACCAATACATCAATGTATATTCTTAATGGTCATGCCATGGAAACAAGATTTGAAGACAAGTCAATTATATTGTAGTGGATACATTATTCTGAGTAATGGTGTAAATGGGCATGGCCCATTAGGAGGGTTGGCTTGTAAAATCTCCTAAGTTGTTTGTAAATGTCAATTTAATTAATGTGAAAAAAAATTGCAAGAAAGATAATCGTTTGCCACAAGATTAGCCTCTTCCTATCAAATTAGGCTATAATGTTATATAGATAATAACCACAAATCAAATACAACCTCCAATACATGACATTAATACATGACATTAAATCATAATGATTAATAATTTTAAGATAAATTATCAAAAAAAAATTAAGAAATATATTTTTTTCTATGAAATATGAACCCAATTTCATATTATTAATACTACTTCATATTATTAATACTACTTAAATATGGTGAGACATTTAATTACAATGAATGTACAATAATGCTTTAAGACTCCATACCACCATAATTTGAACATAAGTTTAAAGTATATTAAAAGATGATAAATATTGTCCAACATATCAAATTACATAACACATGTCATCATATATAATAATATTGATAAATATATAATTATACTTTTATAAAACACACCGTTATGACATATGTCGCTCATAAAATTATATGACATATAAATATTATGTATATAAAATTTTAATATATATATTTATTAAAAGTAATATACTAAATTTGTTTGAAGTATAAAGCATGAACCTTGTCCTTTGATCCCATTTATCAATGTGAACTCATGTGGAACAACAACTTTGCAAATCACTTTTTACCATATGTCAAAGTGCATAATTGTTTATAAACATTACTGTAATATTCTACCCAGCAATATAATCAAAGGTCACGTGGGGGGGGAAATATTTTAGACTTATAGGAAATATGATCCAAGGTGGGGAGAATAGTTTAGACCGTTAGATATGTGTAGATTGGGTTAACAATTATATGAAAATTATAAAAATATATTTAAAAATGAGAAATGATAAAATATATAATGAAAAGTATAAATGTTTTTTATAATGATTAAATGATAATGATGATATAGATAGTGATATTATTATTTAATATACCAAAAATAATTGGTAAAAGTCATGGATTTTTGTGAGGAAAATTATATATATATATTTTAATTTTACTAGTGCTCCCGAGCTACCTATTGAAACAATTTTGTACTACTTCATCGTTGGCTTAGCTGTAGCTTTTGTATAATATAATTTGAATTGTTTATGTAAAAAAAATGTAATATGGAATTCATTGTTCATATAAAAATAAAAATAGTGTTCCTATTAACAATTAGAGTGATTGTTTTATAAAAATATTATTAACATATTAATTATGATTGTTTTATAAATAAAAAATTTAATATTATATGTGAGTTATATATATATATATATATTCAAAAATAAAAATATTTTTATAAAAATAAATAAAAATAAAAATTAATATGTATAGAAAAAAGATAGATTTGATATATATATTTAATATAAAAATTACTAGATAAAGAGAGAAAAGGAGAGATATCAGATTTTCAAATTTGTATAAATATGATATTTATATAAAAATATTGTAACAATGTAGATATAGATATCTTAACAATAATTGAAATTGTATATTTACTTACATATGTGTATTTATGTAGATATAGATATCTTAACAATAATTGAAATTATATATTTATTTACATATGTGTATTTACATAAGTTATGAGTTTTTGGTTTTACAAAATTGATTGAGCATATAACAAGAGTAGATCCATATTAAATTATCAAAAACTTTATAAAAAAACTTTATATCTTGAAAGATTTCATATTAAAAATTGTTTATATATATTTTGGTTGGGTTATATTTTAGTGATGAGATATGGTTTAGTCTATCATAACTAACTAATTTGAGTTTAATTCTTAGTGTCTATGTGTTTGATAATCCCTTAAATGAAATGTTTTATGAGCTTGGTATCTTTATCATAACTAACTAATTTGAGTTTAATTTTTAGTGTCTATGTGTTTGATAATCCCTTAAATGGAATGTTTTATGAGTTTGGTATTTTTTAGTAAAATAAGATTTTTTTGGAAAAAGAAAAACATACTTAGTTAATTTTACAATATATTGTATATTTCTAGTATTATAATTATTGATAAAACCATCCAATTCAAATAGAGAGTGAAATTTTTGAGATATCTTAATATGGGTATTTCATAGTTCAACTTATTATTATTTTTTTGAGTTTTTATGTGTATAAATTTATGGGTCAATGTATTTTGAGTGAACCAATGTATTTTGAGTGAACCAGTCACTTTGTATCAAGACAAAAAGGAAGATAGAATGAGAATGAAATACATGTGATGTATAAAAGTAAAATTAAGGTAAAAGTGCATTGAGAATTGTTTATGGGAGATTGGTTAGTTGGTAAAGCAGAAGTGTTATTATTCCCCCACCAAGTTTCATATCCCTCAGATCCAAGTTTGCCCCTTGTGGATCAATGCATCCACTCAATTAAGTTGTTTAATGTGATTAGGACTAAATGCACGTCTTGGGTGGCTTTGGAAAAATATATATCCCTAGTCGTAGTTGCTTAGTTGAAACATATCTTGTATGCTAGACATATGTGCTTGTTGATAATGTTGATGTTGCAACCTTACTTTAGGTCATCAATGTAAGCCCCTATTGGTACATTGCAAAGTCTCCATTTTGTTTTGGAAGTACTTCTAAGAACATAAGTATTAGTTAAATCCCTTATTGTCCCAATGATGAATCATGTTCTCGATTCGAAATGTTGATGTAAACCAATAATGGCTACTGTGGATACTCTTGAAAACCTCCATTCTAACCCTTACAAGTTTCTAAAAGGTTTTTCCATTTTACAAAGATGCATAAAATTGGTTAAGTAAGAAATATGGAGCATAATTCTTTGAGGTTCCTCCACATTGTTTCATCTGCCTCTACAATCTACATTGTTAGTAACGCGATAGTTAGAATATTTAGATTGTTCATGCATATTTGTGCCCTACTTTCCGCATGTTGCATGCAATGTGGAAGATAGAACATGGGACTCCCTATTCCAGTGTTCCCCCTACTTTGCACTCTATTGTAATGCTCCTGACTTGGCTATTCTAGGAAACATTGCTAATGTGTGTGTAGGATCAAAGGTTTACAGCATATAAATGATCATACAAATAATAAACGTGACAAATGACTGCAAAGTTGTATTATGATATTTCTGTGGATTACAAAATGGTTGAATCCGGCTGAATAAACTGACAATACTCGACTAGATCAACAGACAAAGGATCTTAGCCGGAATACAAATAAGCAATTGCGGCTGAATAAAATAACAACACTCGGCTAGATCAAAAGACAAAAGGATCTTAGCTGGAATACAAATAAGTAACTAAAATATAATACCCTGAATATGGGAGCACTGTGGAATCAATGAAGAATGATGGAAGACCTGGATGATCTTCCTGGTGACTAGGGTGTGTCTTTCAACACCGAAATCAGCCAACTAGTGTCTTCCTCCTGGAATACACTGAACTATCTCTCCTGAGATGTGCCTCTTCTCCTCAATGACAAGTCATAATCTGCATAATGATGAATTAGGTCGCTAACCCTTCCTTTATAGCTTTCCAAAACCCTAAATCATGTTGAAACCCTAATTCATTGTTGACTTCAAAAACCCTAATTCACTGTTGACTTTTATTTTTAGCTCATAATGACTTAAAAGCGCTTTTAACCCTTTTTAGCTCAATGTCACTCTTCAAATATAACACCTGTGACTGGAGTGACCTCTAGTAACCCTATTTACCCCTCTTTGGCCCTGGCTATAGTCTAACGGGGCAGTTTAGACCATTAAGCCTCCTCTCTGGAGCTCCTATTTGGAAAGGGACATTACAGTCCTCCCTTTCTGAAATTGCTTGTCCTCAAGAAATACCAGTCCAGGGTGTTGCAAAACCTGCTCGCTCTCCCAAGTAGCAACCTCTACTGGAAGCCCTCTCCATCTAATCAAACACTCTCTTATGACCCTGCTCCTCAGTTTTCGCTCCCGGAACTCCAAAACCTCCTCTGGAACTAACTCCAACTGTCCCTCCTCATCCAACAGGGGAAGCTCCTCTGATGTGCTAATGAATTGTCCCACTGCCTTTTTTAGGCAAGACACGTGGAACACATTATGAATCTTCCTCCCCTCTGGAACCTCTAGCTCGTAAGAAACCTCGCCTACTCGACGCATGATCCTGTAAGGACCATAAAATCTAGGTTTGAGCTTCTCGGCTCCACTCTTCTTCAGAGATGATTGTTTGTAGGGTTGGAGTCTCAAGAAAACCAAATCTCCAACCTCAAAGTTGCGCTCTATCCTGTGCCTGTCTGCACTTATCTTCTATCGGTTTTGCGTTGTCTGCAGGTTCTCTTTCAACAACTTGAAGATCTCCTGACTCTCTATGATCCAATCCTTGGCCTTGGGAGCTCTGCTCTCCCCAAAGACCAAGTCTACCAAAGTGGGAGCATCATATCTGTACAATGCTCGGAAGGGTGTCATACCAATGGACATGTGGAAGGTGGTGTTGTAGAAATGTTCTCCTAAATGTAACCACTTTACCCACGTTCTTTGTTGTCCTCCTACATAGTTCCTCAAATACCCTTCAACCCACTTGTTGACAATATCGGTCTGCCCATCTGTCTGAGGGTGATAGTTGGTGCTAGGTGTCAACTCTGTCCCCACCAACCAAAACAACTCTCTCCAAAATGTCCCTATGAACCGACTGTCCCTGTCACTGACGATGTTCTTTGGAAACCCGTGAAGTCTGAAGACCTCCCTGAAGAAAAGATCGGCTACCTGAAATGTGTTGTACTCTATCGGTATGGCGTAGAAGTGAGCAAACTTAGTCAATCTCTCGACCACTACATAGATACAGTCCTTACCCTAGACCTTGGGTAGACCAGTGATGAAGTCCATAGATATACTCTCCCATTTCTACTCTGGAATGGGGAGTGGCTGAAGCAGCCCTGCTGGAAGAGCATGCTCTGAATTGTTCTGCCGGCAAGTCACACACTCACTGACATGTCTCATAACGTCCTATTTGAGGCCCTTCCATGAGAACCTCTCTCTGATCTTTCTGTAGGTTTTGAAAAACCCATGATGGCCTGCTAGAGGTGAATCATGAACTACAGTGAGGATCTTCTTCTTAAGCCCTAAATCTGACACCAAATAGACTCTATCCTTGTAAAATATGACATCGTCAATGACCCTATACCGGTCATCCTATATCTGCCATCCATCACCTCACAAGCGAACTTGTTCTTGGAATATTCAACTAACAAGTGGGATTTCCAATCTATTGAAATCTCCATCAAAGAACATGTCGCGGGTCTCCTCGATAGTGCATCGGCCAAAATGTTCTTCTTCCCCTTGGCATACTCTATGTCAAAGTCGAATGCTTGTACCTTCGTCACCCATTTATGTTGGCGCTCACTGAGGTCCTTCTGCTCAAGGAAATACTTCAAACTGTTGTGATCGGTCTTGACCACGAATTTGTTGCCCAACAAATATTGTCTGAACTGGTCAAGGCATGCATGATTGCCAACATTTCCTTGTCATAAATGGAGTACAACCTCTCAGGTTGACTAAGATTTCATCTCTCGAATACAATGGGGTGTCCTCACTGCATCAAAACTACCCCGATCCCTTCGTCGGATGCGTCACACTCTAGTACAAATGGCAAGGTGAAGTCTGGTAGTGCCAACACTAGACAAGTGCCCATGACTTCCTTCATGTGATCAAAGGCTTCCTGTGATTTCTCGGTCCATATGAAGGCCCCATGCTTGGTAATATCTGTCAGCGGTGCTCCAAGCTGAGAAAAACCCCGAATGAATAGCCTGTAATAGCTGCACAGCCCAAAGAAGATCCTCAATTCTGTCACATTCTTGGGCGTTGACCAATCCAGAATGGTCGGATCTTCTCTTGGTGCACCTGTATACCCTATGTACTAATGATGTGGCCTAAGTAAATCAACTCTGTCATACTGAACTCCCACTTGGACTCTTTGGCATATAATGACTATGCCTCCATGATGTTCAATACCTCATCCAGGTGCCTCATATGCTCTTGCCATGACTGGCTATAGATCAAGATGCGGTCGAAGAAAACCAAGATTGATTTCCTTAACTGATCCATGAATTTATGGTTCATGTAAGACTGGAATGTAGCGGGTGCATTGGTTAGCCCAAATGGCATAACCAGGAACTCGAAGTGTCCAAAATGACATCGAAATGTCGTATTCTCTATGTCCTGCTCTCGGATGTTGATCTGATGATATCCAGAGCGTAGATCAATTTTTGAGAAAAAAACTGCCCCATGCAGTTCATCCATCAACTCGTCAATGTGTGGGATATGGTATCGATTCTTGATGGTTTTCTTGTTCAAGGCTCGGTAATCAATGCACATCCTCATGGTACCATCCTTCTTCAGAACTAAGACAACTGAAGAAGCAAATGGGCTTCTGCTCGATCTGATGTGTCCCATCGCCAACAATTCCTTGATTGCCTTCTCTATCTCATCCTTGAACCTCCTAGGATGAATATAGGGGGGTTGATCATAGGTTTGGCCCCCTCCTCCAACTCAATGGTGTGCTCAAACCCCATGTCAAGTGGTCTCTTTGGAATTGCCTCAAAGCCCTACTGATGTCGTCCCAATAAATTCTTGATCTATGTATAGTATTATTGTCGACCTTCTGAATCCTTCTGAGTAGTGATCAAGAATTATGCGGCATATGCTACCTCCCCATGTTTGAATATCCTATATCTGCCTCACCCTCCAAGTGTAAGGTCGTGAAACCGATGGCCTCTGTCTCAATCATTTGGTTGAGCTTGTAATATGTGTCTAGCTTCTATACCCAAGCTCTGGTGGTGTATTTGGACGATCCGTCAAAAGAAGGGATGGTAAGTTTCCCAACTTTTCGGATGAAATCGAGGTTATGCCCCTGTTGTTGTTGTGGTCCTCCCCTCTACGACTCTCTGGGGTGGTTCCTGAGTCTGAGTCCACAGTAATCGACTAAGGTCATGTCCTAATGGAAGTCATGACCCAATGTTGCGTACTCCCTCCTATACTCTGCAATTTCGTCGGCATGAGTGGGTGGCCTCTGTGCTATCGGTGGCGGTGTTGCTACCAGGGGTGCCCTCTCGAAACTGGGAAACAAGGGTCTGGGAATCCTACTCGCAGAGGTGTATGTGAGAGAGGGTGACTACGGTCTACTTCCTTCTCTCGATTTCCCCTGTGCTTCATGCGGGACTTGTGTATCTAGGGTGCCCACTCTAGCCAATCTATCAACCACCTGTGTCAAGGACTGAGACATGGTTCGTTGACTAGCTAACATATCGTTGATAACCTGCATGAAAGTTGCCTTTGGATCTACAGGGGCCTTGCTACTGCCCTATGGTCGCTCATATATGTCTCCTAGCATCCTCTCAGCCTCACGTTCTTCCCTTCTCTCTGCTTCTTTGTGTGCCTCTTCCTCTTCCTCTGAGCTAGGAGGAAAAAGGGGAAAATCAAGCCTATGCCTTATTTCCTAATGCCTGTTGTAAGTGACATATTCATCACCTATGTGTTCATGGCCCTCTGGGTCTTCTGTTGCACTCATTGTCTTTAGTCACAGGCTAACAGGACTAAAGATCTGATACCACTGTAATGTTCTTGACTTGGATATTATAGGAAACATTGTTAATGTGTGTGTGGGATCAAAGGTTTACAACATATAAATGATCATACAAATAATAAACGCGACAAAGGACTGCAAATTTGTATTATGATATCTCTGTGGATTACAAAATGGCCGAATGCAGCTGAATAAACTGACAATACTCGACTAGATCAACAGATAAAGGATCTTAGCCGGAATACAAATAAGCAATTGCGGCTAAATAAAATAACAACACTCAGCTAGATCAAAAGACAAAAGTATCTTAGCCAGAATACAAATAAGTAACTAAAAGATAATACCTGGAATATGGGAGCACTATGGAATCAATGAAGAATGATGAAAGACCTGGATGATCTTCTCGGTGACTAGGGTGTGTCTTTCAACACCGAAATCAACCAACTAGTGTCTTCCTCTTGGAATACACTGAACTATCTCTCCTGAGATGCGCCTCTTCTCCTCAATGACAAGTCATAATCTGCATAATGATGAATTAGGTCGCTGACCCTTCCTTTATATCTTTCCAAAACCCTAAATCATGTTGAAACCCTAATTCATTGTTGACTTCCAAAACCCTAAATCACTGTTGAAACCCTAATTCACTGTTGACTTCTATTTTTAGCTCATAATTACTTAAAAGCACTTTTAACCCTTTTTAGCTCAATGCCACTTTTTGAATATAACACCTGTGACTGGGGTGACCTCTAGTAACTCTGTTTACCCCTCTTTGGCCCTGGCTATAGTCTAACGGGGCGGTTTAGACCATTAAGCCTCCTCTCTGGAGCTCCTATTTGGAAAGGGACATTACATCTATATTATGAATGCCATGCATAATGAAAAAGATGGGAGGAAGGCCCTTCCGTGCACCTCCACCACATCTTCGCTTTTACATAATGTGTAGATCAAACAACTTTGAATTCTATATTCATCGTGCCTTCTACTCTACCCACATCATGTGGTGATTATGCATAAGAACCATGTACATATAGGTGGACGCGCTTTGTGATGACACTTGGCGTGATTGGTAAAGAAAGTATGTTAGGAGTAAGTTGGTAATGAAATACATGATTGTGGGAAAATGTAACCACATGCATGGATGTTGCATGATTTGAGCTAGTGATTATGAATCCTTTGGAGAACATGAAGATTCAGTTAAGTACTATGGATTTGGACTCGTGGCATGAAAAGTGTAAGAAGGGGAATGTTTCCAAGGAAGAAGGGTGAGCCTTTTGTTTGTAATATTATAACCTCTTTGTCTCATGTTGATAAATCTTTCCACTGGTCAATTACATACAAATGGAATTTAGAATTTCCAAAGGATGGACAAAAGGGGAATAAGCCATTGTTCTAAAATTTAGTAAATGATGGGTGTATAACAGAGGTTTTCAACTTCTGAGAAATTGTATACTAGTGTGCCAACATGTTTAACTCTAAGTATTGGGTGGTAAGGTTGGACAAGGAAGGTAAAGTTGGTATTCCCTTATACCATCTACATTTTGGAGAATGTTGAAGCTTCCAAAGGTAATAAACATTTTTAATATGTTCGAGGCTAATTATTTTTTACAAGCAAAATGGTGGTGGTTTTGGCAATATCAACAAATTGTTTTCTCATCCCTAGCCTCAAATACTAAAAGTATAATTAGTATTACTAAGTTAGCAAACCCTTGAGAGGAAATGGTATGCATGAAAGTCCTTTTCCCTAATCAAAATTCCTTATTTAATTCATGAATCCTATAATAACTATTCTTATAAAGAAAGAAATGAAAAACTTGCACATTATAGATTCACACAATTTTCAGCATAAGGATACTATTCATAGCAAGATAATGTCTAAGAACTCAATTCCTTACATAGTTGTATCTAACATTGAATCAATATTCAACTTAGCCAATGTTTGTAAAAGATTTCATTCTCTATATTCATTTAAACAAATAAAGTACCAGTGCAAGGACTCATCTTTGATAACGCTTGGCTAGGGCCACAAAGAGGTCATTGTATGAGATTGTAACTTGTTTTATCATATAAGGAGAGATTGTATTGGGTCACCACCCACATACAATACCTAGCTAGGTTTTCTCTTATCACTAGCACATCTCTCGATTTCCCTCTCATCCCCAAGTATATGATCCAATTTCAAATAAATACCAAGATGAAGGGTGGCATAACTAATAAGGCACAAGGTGCCTAACATCTAAAAAGGAGACAAAGAGAGAAAAGCACTCTAGTTGGTCTAATGAGAAACCCATAAAAAATTAATAAAACCCTGAAATAGAAGAGATTATAACATATTACTTAGCTTTATTCATCCAATAAAGTCATTTTTATAGTTTTACAAAGGGTCCACTCGAAGTAATTTCCTAATTGAAAGAAATAATAATCTAAGTGCATGTAGCTCGAATTTTGGAGGAAATTATAAATAATGGAGATGTGTGTTGCTCAAGGGATGAAATAAATGATAATTAATGCAATTCATGTAGATCGAGGGCTCAAAGATGCAACTACCCTAACAAACTTTATTGGTTTTCTTGTGGATTGTCCTATCATGAAGTGGTGTGCTTTCCTAGAGGGGCATGTTGAGTGAAAGGGTGTCCATGTTCCCTATTAGTTCCTCCTAGTTTAGCTTGAAAGTGTCCCTGATTTCCTCCTTGTTTAGGAATGGATCTAAGGGGAGAAAGAACATTGTGAGACATTGCCAACAATGCTAAGTGTGGCATTGTAAGAAAAGGTGTAGCTACTTGGAGAATGGCACTATGGTGGAAAATTGAGTGGCTAGTGTGATTGTTATTGTGTGGATTTCCCCTTTGGTAACGACCTATAGTTGTTACTACTAGGAAATTTTTGAAGTGTTGTGATGGAGTAATAATGTTACATATATAGAGAGATAAAGACAATGGAACAGACAAATATGTGAAGAATTGTAGTGCATGTAGGGAGTGAAAACATGAGAGAAACTTAACCAGAGATGTGCATGGTAGATAATGTACAAGTTAAGGGTGTAGATTGAATAACTAAGAAATGTTGAAGAATTCCAATGTGTCTAGGAGCCAGATCATCATTCCCTTTGATCCCTAATCTAGTGCAAGAAACCTTGTGAGCACCCGTGGTGAATTGGTGGCATTGTGACAAAGAAAAGGCTCTAATGCGGTGGTGTGAAGCTAATATAAGAATGAGTTTGGTGGTAAGATATGTATCACTACTAAAGAAGATGGTGGTAGCTCTGAGATGGTTCTAGATGATTGGCTTATGAGAGAATGAGGTAGGTCTGTTAGGGATAACCTCAAGGTTGTTGATTCCTTCATATATAGAGTTGGGGGTGCAAGATGAGGGATGTGATATAGGGGTAATTAGATGAGAGAGTGGTACGACATGAGCTACTAATGTGACCCTAAAGGTTGAGTGCACATTAATACAATCTCTTTCCAATGTGCTTTGGAAAGGATGTGATAGACTTGATGGAGACATAAAATGATTAAGGATTTGTATATGGTAAGGGTGTTTAGATCTAAGCTTGTAGTGATCTAGAATTGTTGCTTTCTTGTGTGTTAATGTGAAGAACTTTTCGTAGCGTTGAGGTGATCATTATCAACTGAAAGTGTCATGTGCATGATATGATGTGTTTCTCCCAGAGTGTGAACAAGTAAACTCCAATGATTATGGTGCATAATGGATATGGAATTTGTTGTAGGGTCCAATTGCACTCTAGTGGTTATGTGTATCCATGTTGTTGGAGTGTAAATAAGAAGAGAATGTGTATAGTCATGGTTGTGTTGTGCTAAAGGATGCACAATGTACTCTGGGAAGAATTGTAGAAGCTATCTAAGGTGTAGTATCGATGTGGAAAATATCTAATCAAGCAGATGTAGCAATAGAAAGATAAGGTTGTGGAATTGTTGTTTCCACAAAAACAAGAGTTGCATTGCTACCTATATACTTGTAGTTTTAAATTGCTGGAAGGGGTAGCTTGTAATGAGATGAATCATGTAGCTAATGAGAAACAATGTCTAAAGGAATTGTTGTCTGCAAAAGTGTAGAGGTTGGGTGTTATTGCTTGTTACTCCCACATGTTGTTATAATAGGTTGTGCAAATAAGGATTTGGTAGAGGTGTTGCAACTATCATTGTTGTATCCATTGAGAGCATGAGGGGAATTGGGTTGTGAGGTATAATAGAGGATATATGCATGTGGGTGTGTGGCAAAGAAAAATAAAGGTTGAGTTAATATGGGTTGGGGAAGTTGGGGACTTATATTGAGAGTAGTAGAGTGAGTGTGTTGGGGTAGAAGGATGAGAATGTATCGTTTGGAGAGTCTAGAAGAGGGAAAGCTCGGCTATATGAGATAGTTATATGGGAGGTACAACTTAGAGAAAAAGGCATGTGTGCAAGTTGACTTGTTGGGTTACAACATTATGAGGAAGAGGTATTGCAGTAGAGGCTAGTTTATAGGTTTTATCATCGTTAAAGAGTTAATAGGTATTGCGGTAGGCATCATATAAAGTGTTTCGTTGCCATTGATATGGTATTCCCATGATTAAATCATAACACTGGAGGGGAAAGACAATGCAATTCAATAGTTTCTTGGAAAGGACTTATGGAAAAGGTGATTGTGTGACGTTTACTATCAAAAGACACAATCCATCCTATTGTACCCATCCTAGATGATAAGGAGAGAGGTGAACATTGTTGGGAAATTGAAGATGAGCTACAAAGTTATGGGAAATGATATTCTTTTGGATACCAATGTCAAGGATTATGATGTCAAGTTGGTTTTTTATTTGACTATTGTGAGTTAAAAGGATATCTGGAGAGGGGGGAGGAAAGTTCATTGGTCATTAAGAGTAGTGGGGGATCTACTATAGTAGGATTTTGAAGAGGGATTGTTTTGTGTCGGGGATAAGGGTTAGGAAATTGGTGTGCCTCAAGATAATCAACGGCTTTCCCATCCATATACTAGGATTTGGATGTGGATTGTCATTGTAAGAATGTTCACTCTATAGTAGCATGATTTGGAGTCTTATGATAGTGGCACCAGTGTGTGGGATGAAAAGAGGAGAGGTCTCAATTATTAGAGTTAGTAGGGTACACTGTGTAAGGGGAATGAGGATTTAGAGAAGGGGTGGGGTTAGGGTTAGGGTTAGTATTATAAGAGGGAATAAAGAGAGGGTGCTTGAATAATATGCTTTCAACTGTGAGGGCATGGATAAAGGCTTAGTCTAAGGAGGCACTCTCGAATAATGTTAGTTCATTACACAAAACTACCAACAAACCAGAATTAAATTTAAGGATAAGTACCTATTTAAAGTCCTTGATCTATATATGAAGTCTAATATTGGTGAAGAGCTTGATGTAATGTTGTAAAATCTTACTTGGAACTTGGTGTCTATAATGTCCCCATTTTTGGATTCATGTGCCTTGCAGTTAGAGGTGGCCTTATGATTTTATCTCAACCTGACCATATGAGTAAAATGAGGATAAAAATGGGCTCGGGCAATTTGGAGGAGTTATATGGGGCCTGGGCTAGCCCATTCACCATCTTTCATCATCAGAATTATTTTTGCACAGTTCACTCTTGGTTCTGTGGCATTTCGACGATTTTCGTAATTTTGGGTTATTATTGAGCATATTTTAATTAATTACACTAAAGGTACTATTTGGAGCTTGTTTCTTGGAGAAATACCTTAGTGTAATAGCTCGTTGGAACTGGGTCAAAAATATCGACATAATAGGATAATGAAAAGTGTCTTTCAGTGGTCGGAGAAGACATCAAGGTGAATTAATCACTTTTTGGAGTAAAAAGGTTCATTAAATTAATAAAGTGATTTTATGGGAAATATTAAAGATGAATAAAAAGTCACTAGAGGGGAAAAGGGTGAAAAGGGGTATAAAAGATAGATAGGAGCCCATATTCTCTCATTATGTTGATGACCATTTTCACTTACATCTTTGAGCTCTGGAGACTTGAGAATTTTGAGGGTTTTGACTAGACAGACCCTAGAGATCAACACAAAGGTGAAAGATCCCTCCTTTATTGATCCAAGCTTGGCCAAGGTGGTGAAAGATCCCACCCTTGTCATTCTATACAACATCCAACATTCTTACAGGTATTTCCTTGACAAGGGACGAAATTGTTGGAGGGTTTTATTCAGGAAGGGTGCACCATCCACAAGAGATAGGTTTGATTTGACTAGTTCCCTAAGGTGTTCAGGGTTTGGAGGCATTTGGCTTGTCATTCTTAGTAGGGGCGAAATTATCTTGGCTCTCTTGGGGGTTTTCTCATTGGATTTCATTATTTCAGGAGCACATATGAATTGAGGCTGAAGAATGGTGTATTATGGGCTGCTAGATCTCTTTTTGGAGCTACATATGTTATTTCCAATTAGGGAGATTGCTCTCTAAATCCAGTCATACCAATATCTCAGTTGGGTTATCATTTCTCCAAGATTTTGAGCTCAGATCTAGGAGGATCGAGATTAGATAATTTCTACAACCAAGGTGGGTGAAGATGAGAGCCACTTTAACAGTCATTTGATGAAGGGAATAAGCTTGATCTTACAGTTACTTGGCATGTACCTTGTAGAGACCCTTGGGAGTTGATTCTCTATATATTGTTGTATTTATAATGGTACTTTCTAATGGTATATGCCAAGTGGTTGTAGCTCAATTGGTCAGGGTGGGGATTTTTCTCCTCCCCACCTAGGTTCGAGTCTCATCTATGCGACCTGCTGCTCTTTGTGAGCCAAATATTCTCCAAATACTTGACCCTCCTATGTTCTCCGGATTTCGGGGGGGGGGGTTACCGTGGACGTAGCGAGCTTCCTGTCGATATATATATATTCATGTTTGAAGTATTGTGGCTATTTTATACTTCTTGTCTTGTGTATCAATTGTTTATGAATACTATTCCCTTCATGCAAAATACACACGAGCAATACAAAACCCAAACATATAAACTCAACGTGAGTACAAGTGAATAGTTGGGGAAAACTGTTTGACAAAACACATCAACCAGAAATTTAAAATTTAAAGCATTCCACACACATCTATTTGGGAATCTTGTAGTGGTATCAGAGCGAATATTCCTCCCAACCTAAGGGATATTTAATAAGGAAAAAAAAGTTTTGAATAGCAGTATTGTCAGTATTGTCGATTTGGGGAGTTATTCTGGACAACAACTTTCACCATCCTCAGCAATTTATAACAGTTGGACACCGCTCTATTCCGGGAGCAGTTTTATGTACTGAAGATCACATACATTTTGGACTTGTGGGCACCATTGTACTAGTAAATGCTTCATATATTACCCAACCCTCTAGCCAATAAATCAACATAAATTTCAGATCGCCTACAACATGCAAGAAAAGATCATGTCATAAGGTTAGAACTATTCACACACAAAGTGTTTGAAAAAAAACTCGAACCATCTCTGGCAAAAATTAGAGCAGCCCATGTAGGGTATCTTTTCAATGGTCTAAGAGGATGGATATTCTAGAAAATCTTAGGGTAAAACTTTTGCAAGACTTGCAAAGAACATCATAGCATAATAAGAAGGAAATTGCATCATTGAGTGAGCGGATGTCAAAACAATGTAAGAAGAAGTTTTCAACAGATAACAATTTGGAGGAAACACTTGCTAAAATTCTAGAGCACAAATCTCAAATTGGGAAAACTTATCAAGAGAATAAGAAAAGAACATCAAAATGGTATGAAGGGTTACAAATGATATGGGCAGCTATGAAAAAGAAAGAGGAAAGTAGAGTCAAGGCAATCATGGCAGTGGAGATGTCATTGCATGTTAGTGGATTAACATGGCCACATATTGACTCTGCAAATGAGAATACACAAATCCATGATGAGGATGTGTGTGATGAGGATGACAGGATAATAGCATTAGACATTCCATCAGAGGGTCGTTACATGAGCACATGTGGTGGACAAGAGGATAACACATCAAATCATGAGGAGGAGGTAGCATATTCGCCTTGTGATGAGGTTCAGGATGATTTGGGTGTGGATACACCTAAGGGTGAAGGAGAATTGACACAAGGAAATTCATCATTGGAGTAGTGAATCACCTTATAGGATGTGCATATGGGTGATGATCAGATTAGTGTAGCATATATCGGTGAGTATGATAACAACAGTTCCACATTTGATCCTAGCAGCAATACTGGTGAGTCAGTATGTCAACACATTAGAGATGTTGGCTCGTATGAGTCACATTATTTGATAGGGTAGTTGAAGGTCAGAGAGGATATGATCGTAGTAGCCATGAGACACTTAGATGATACATATGCACTGGTGGTTGAGTATTGTTGGAGAGCCACAATGGCACATAATAGTTTGGGATGAGATTTTTCCATTACAAATTTTCAAACACTCGGAGAGGGAGTGACGGTGATGAAATCCAACTACCAGCATCTCCTTCTGGATAGAGATCATCTTCTCATGCTTGGTGAGATGTACCATGATGTTCTTAAAGGAAAGGAGGAGGAACTTGACAGAATTACCCAAGAGCTTGAGATTACTTAGTATTTCTTGAAGAGCACGCAAAAGGCCCTTCAAGAATCAGGGATGCAGGTTGAGTAGCTTTATATGGGGTTGAGTTGGGTACATCCCTCATCCTCCACATCAAACAGTCAGTCACATATGATAGCCATATCGTGGGAGAATGTGTGTGGAATTTATTATTTGATGGAGGAGCCTCGTGTGATGGTTGAACATGAGGAGCATTCAGGTTTGCAAACGATTGTAGAGAGGTATGACCTAGAGGTTTTTGATTATGCACATGCTTTACATTTTTGGGATCAGGAGCCACTTCTTTTGGAGAGCCCATTGAAGGCTCAAGTCATGATCATTGATGACACAGTTGAGCATATACTTATGGACCATCCAACAAGGAAGTATATGCGTCCAGGGTTGTGGGGACATGTATATTACAGATGAGGACACATCCATTTGGGATCTAGGTTCAGTTGACAATAGTGTAGTGTTTGTTACAGTGACACATACATGATACAAAATGATATGCAGTGGTATATAGCGGTATGCAATAGTGTGAAATGGTATGCAGTGTTATGCAGAGGGGTACAATGATACATAGTGGGAGACAATGGAGTTTAGGGGATATTCGTACTCACACTTGATGGTCTAGAGGAGGACAATCCACTCTTTTGCGATAGTACTGGGACTCTGGAGGCCATATTCTCAGCAACAGTAGTGTTTTTTATTATGGAGAGAGTATGCTTAACCATATGTGTGTGGAGACGCATTTGGAGTCATGTGATGGTATGGGAGTAGCATGGAGCCCGAGTGACTATTCAGATAGTCCATTAGCGCATAGGGATGATTTCCATGGAGTTGTACATTCCTTAAGGATTGATCTTCGATTGGAACATCACCAGGGCAGGGTCAGTGAGCAGGATAGTAACGAGAATATTCTTAGGTATCTTTATGAGTTTTTAGTCATGCCCTTGGGATTGATCAACACCCCTACCACTTACCATATTTTCCTACAGTTGCATAGGTTTTTGTTTCTATTCTTTGATGCTCTCAGTATATACAACAGGACATGGGAGGATCCCTTGAGGTAGTTGGATGAGACATGGGGCATTATAGACACGACATGGAGTTCTTATTTAGGGCATGTGGTCAGTGCATAGGATGGTAGGGGTAGATTGAGGGATGACTTGATCTACTACAGGGCTGACACATATTTAGTCCCCGAGGCCACACTTGGGGAGATGATCATGACAATGATGCATGATACATATTCGATAGGACTTTATGGGGACTTGTATGAGCATGAGGTACCACAAATGGTAGAGATACTTTACAGGAAGGTGTCTAGACTCCAGGTGTTGTTAGAGTACATTATCAGGACTAGGGATAGCAGATTTCTTTGTGTGGTTTGGAAGGAACATGACAGATTAGCATGCATGGAATTGATTCCTAGTATTTGGTTTCCATCAGTTGATTTCATACATGGATCAAAGATGAGGCTCGGCTAGATTTCAATAGTTATCAGTGTAGCACAACAACAGTCAACATGCATTGGGAGTGGTGGACTTCCAATTTGGTGGTGGGATCTGGGCATCCACCCAAGTGATAGATTGCTTCAAATGATGATGATGATGATTGACAGAGTTGTGACAGTGAGTGGTCTGCTTGATTTTTGAGATGTTAATAGAGAGGAAGTTTATACTTACTCTATATGGAAAGATAGACTTTCTTTTTTAATACCTAGGATCGAGGCTAGCAGTGGATTTACAGAATTAGAGTTCACTGAGACACCTTTGCAGGGGCCGATTCAGGATAGTGGTTTCAATCCCTTCAGGGATTTCATCTTGGGGTTCCAAGAGAAGAGGATGCAGACTGGGCATGTTGGTCTGACAGTGATGATCAGAGTGGTGCAGTGGTAGCATGGTGGTTCCTTTCCAGGATTATGTTGGGACCCTAAGATTTCATGGGTTGACAGTTGGTCAGCTGGTACAAATAGGAGAGTCAACCATTACTTTCATGAGCTTATACATATGGAACATTGGATTGTTGTCTTGGGTAGGATACTCTATGAGGGGTGGACAAATTATTTACAATATATGTTTTCTCTATTGATCTGTGGTCTTCATGAGGCCTCTTATGTTAGTACAATGCAGGAAAATATTGTGGGCGATAGGTGTTCCATGTCTTTCAGATTGGTTTGGGACCCGGGGATCACTCTCAGTTTCAGTTTTTTTCATCTTGTTTATCATAGGGTTGTGATGACATTTTGGAGGACAAGCAATCTTTGGGAAGGGAGGACTGTAATGTCCCCATTTTTAGATTCACATGCCTTACAATCAGAGTAGACCTTATGAGTTTATCTCAGCGTGACCAAAGGAGTAAAATGAGGATAACAACAAAGTTGGGAAATTTGTAGGAGTTATATGGGGCCCAGGCTAGGCCATTCATCGTATTTCATCATCAGGATCATTTCCACACAGTTCTTTCTTTGTTTTGTGGCATTCCAATGATTTCCGTAATTTTGGGTTCTTATTGAGCATATTTTAATTATTTACACTAAAGGTACTATTTGGAGCTTATTTCTTGGAGAAATACCTTAGTGTAATATCTCGTTGGAACCGGGGTGAAAATATTTATATGATAGGATGATCAAAAGTGACTTTCAGTGACCGAAGAAGACATCAAGGCCAATTAATCACTTTTTGGAGTTAAAAGGTTCATTAAATTAATAAAGTGATTTTATGAGAAATATTAAAGACGAGTAAAAATTCACTTGAGGGGAAAAAGGTGAAAAGGGGTATAAAAAAGAGATAGGAGCTCATATGCTCCCATTATGTTGATGATCATTTTCACTTACATCTTTGAGCTATGGAAGCTTGAGCGTTTTGAGGGTTTTGACTAGACAAACCCTAGAGGTCATCACAGAGATGAAATATCCATCCTTTACTTATCCAAGCTTGGCCAAGGTGGTGAAAGATCCCGCCCTCATCATTATATACAACATCCAACATTTTTACAGGTATTTCCTTGAGGAGGGACGAAATTGTTGGGGGGTTTTATTTAGGAAGGTCGCACCATCCACTGGAGATTTGTTTGGTTTGGCTAGTTCCCTGAGGTGTTAAGGTTTTGGAGGAATTTGGCTTGTCATTCTCAGCAGGGGCGAAATGATCTTGGCCCTCTTGGGGGTTTTCTCATTGGATTCCATTATTTTAGGAGCATGGATGAATTGTGGCTGAAGAATGGCATATTAGGGGCAGCTAGATCTCTTTGTTAGAGCTAGATATGTCATTTTCAGTTAAGGATATTCCTTTTTAAATCCAGTCGTACCATTATCTCATTTGGGTTATCATTTCTCCAAGAGTTTGAGCTCATATCTAGGAGGATCGAGCTTAGAGAATTTCTATAGCCAAGGAGGGTGTAGATCAAAGCCACTTTATTAGTCATTTGATGAAGGGAATAAGATTGATATTATAGTTACTTGGCATCCACCTTGTATAGACCCTTGGGAGTTGATTATCTATATCTTGTTGTATTTATGAAGGTATTTTCAGCCACATCAATTTATTTTATAATATATTCCAGATCTGCTCTCTACTATAATGAGGCTAGCACACACACACACACACACACACATAGATAAATAGATAGATAGATAGATAGATATTCAGATCTAAAGTATTGTGGTTATTTTATACTTCTTGTCATGTGTATCAATTGTTTATGAATACCATTCCCTTTGTACAAAATACACACAAGCAATAAAAAACCCAAATGCATACACTCAGCGTGAGTACAAGTGAATAGTTGGGGAAAATTGTTTGACAAAACGCATCAACTAGAAATTTTAAATTTAAAGCATTCCACACACATCTATTTGTGAATCTTACAGTGTAGTTGCAACCACCTATACATTAAATTTCACAAATAACCTAGAGGATAAAAATTCCTTCTCAAGGTTTGGCACAAATCATGCTAGTTGGTGATGTGTCTTGAACTATTGGTGGTGACTTGTTCCTCGTTGAGTTTGACATATATTTTTAAAGAGAAAGAGTGAGATCATCACAAGGCTTGGACAAGCCCTTCGAAGTGGTTTCTAGAAAGAAGCAAGCATTGTTTTGTAGTCATTTTTGGACAAGTTTGAAAATATGGAGTTAGACTGCATATCCAAGAGTCTAAAACATCACCATGCATGTTTCCAACATATTTAGGTAAGGAAATTCTAGTAGCTAGTTACAAGGTAGGTGGACAAGCCCAGCTAGGTTGTCGACATAGTGCTTCTATGAGGGCGTTCGCCAATTCCTAGACTACATTAGAGAGAGAGAGGATTTTTCCTCATTTAAAGAGGGATCTTTGCAGGAAGACATCATGTGAGAGAGATGTTAGTATGTCAATATGTTGCAAGGAAGGATTTAATAATAAAGAATAAAGTAAACCCTAAGCCGAGGAGCTAGCTAGGGAGAATACCAAATAAATTGATATGTTAAGCATGTGATTGGGGTGGGAAAGAATCCTCAAAAAACCCCAAATTTTTTGTTGTAAATGAGTGTTGAAAGAAGACACATAAGCATATCTATAAGAGAGGGTGCTTGGGGTGAGATATTGGCCACCAAAAAGAACCCAAGCACAACTAAAGATGAGAAATAAAGGGAGGGCTTAGAGCCAAGAGAGCTCAAGCTGCAAAACTTTCACATGTGAGGTGGGAAGGTAACATCCATGAAAACTCAAATGTTGCTTTATTGAGTATTTTGGGTGGGCACTAGGCTAGGAGAACCAAATATACTACTTGTTACTGACGATAATTGTCTTGGGTGGGCACTGAGCCAAGATAAATATACAAATGCAAGAGTTGTTGGGGTGGAGGACGAACCTCAATGAACCCAAAGCTTGTGTGAAAAGAGCATTCTTGAATTGTAGACCCTTATACCAAATGATAAGGCACAAGGTGCCTGAGATTTGAATAAGAGACAAAGAGAGAGGAGCACTCTGGTTGATCTAATGAGAAACCCAAAATTAAATAGTAAAACCCAGAAATGGAAGAGATTAGAACGAATCACTTAGCTTTATTCATTTGGCCAAAGGAATTTTTATAGTTTTATAAAGGGTCCATTCAAACTAATTACCTAATTGAAAGAAATAATAAATTAAGTGCATGAAGCTTGAAGGTTGGAATAACTATAAATAATTTAGATGCACAGAAATCAAGGGTTGAAAGAAATGATAAATAATGCAATGCATGTAGCTCAAGGGTTGAAAGAAATGATAAATAATGCAATGCATGCAGCTAAAGGGTTGAAAGATGCAACTATTGTAACATACTTTACTATACTTCTTGGGATTGCACTATTATGAGGTGGTGTGATTTCTTGGAGTGGCGTGTTGATGAGAGGGCACCCATGTTCCCTATCTATAACCGGAAGTAGCATTTCTTCGTATAGTTAAATAGTTGTTATTTTTAATTGATAACTTAATACGATTAAAGGGTTGGTATGCTCTTTTGTCTTATTTGTTGGATCATGTTGTCATTGATGCCAATGGTTTGATTACTTGGGAGATTGTTGGATCATATGTCATTGATGTAAATGGTTTGGTTTGATTGATGTCATTGGTTGATGTCAAGTAATTGATTGATATGATTCCCTTGAT
>ML788679.1:127590-146238 GCA_009831015.1 Picea engelmannii
TGTGTTCTTTGTGTTCATTGTGGTGATGACTTGTTGATGATATATTGCTGATATATGTTGCTGATATGTGCTCACATCTAATTGGTTATAAATGACAACAATGGGTAATGAATAAATGTTGAATGCTAATTGATGAGTCTTTGAGCAAGAGGGAAGTTTTGGGAAAAAGAGCCCCACACTCATTCACCCCCCCCCCCCTCTAAGTGTGGTAGGTGTGTCCAACATTATTTTCCTTTTTCAACATTAACACATGTTATAAGGAAACTAGGTATGTGACATTCTCCCCTCCTTGAATTGATGATGTCCTTAGCATTAAATTCAACATGAAGTCAAGCAATTTTTTTGAAATTAAGTATTTTTTTTTAAATAAAATGTTTAAACCTCTTATTTTTTCTCAAAATGTTAAACACCATTTTTCTATATTCATCATGAAAATTGATAGAAAAACCAACAAAATCCAACAATAACACAATGCTAACAAGTTATCTTATATTCCAAAAATAAATGTTGAGTGATATTAATCACTAAATGACTCCATTAACAAGTTGGATGTCTCCCAGTTTCAAATTACATACAATACTTAAATAAAATTTCCTTTTATGAGTTTGTAACTTATGTCTTAAAAAGCTTGGCAAGTGTACATTTCACAAATTCTCATGTCATAACTTACCACAATTGAAGACTTACTACACATTATGTTCTAAATATATTTAGTTCATATCCCACATTATGTACATTATGTATTAAGAGATCCCACATTATGTATTAAGAGGATAATGCATGCCTTATAACCTTCATAAATTGTATCACTTAAGACATTTATTATATTATTTTTTGTTTGATATTTCTTTTGTATACCCCCAATTAAATAATGTATTAAGAGATCCCACATTATGTATTAAGAGGATAATGCATATCTTATAACCTTCATAAATTGTATTACTTAAAACATTTATTATATTATTTTTTGTTTGATATTTCTTTTGTATATCCCCAATTAAATAATCGCACACATTGTATTATCACAATTTTATAAAAATATTAATAAAATAATCTTATCACCCATTACATAATATGATATTACCCTATCACATTAACACTTAATATGGTATGATCAAAATATAATTTTCTATCATGTACCCAAGATCCATCTATGCTTAGGGTTGAGACATAACCACATAACCACAATAAATATGTTGTTTATGTGGGCTCAACCATTAGTAAGGACATACTCAAAAGAGTCGTCTACATGTAAAGACAAGTGGAGGAAGATTGTGGGGATCTTTACATTTCTTCTTGTTAGATTAGGATTTGTTAAAGAGATCATTGTAGATTTACTATTCTTATGCTCTCAACCATACATATTTTACTTCTCAATAAAAATTCATACACATATATCTTTTTATTGGATTTTCTTGAATAATATTTTCAAGGTCTTAATTATTTATTTATTTTGCAAGTATACATTTCTATATATTTCATCGTAGACATTGTTCTTACACATCTAGTATGTGTTGCATACATGATACTTTATCATACTTTCTTCACATAAAGTATATATCCTCTAATTTATATTTATTAAAGATAGGTATATTTTGAATTTGTAATCTTTATTGTTTTGTTATTGCTATAACCCCTTTATTTTGTTGTTTATTTCTTCTTCATCTCTTTTAACTGATTTTTAATTGCATTATTGGTCGATGTCTATTAACATGGTCATAAGTCACGGTAGAAGGTAATTATGATAAGGAAATAAATACTATAATCTTATTTTTCCCATCCCCGTAGATGAAATACTTGGTTAAATAATATTTCATCCCCGACGATGGCTCATTATAATTACAGATTAACTTTGCAAACCGTTAATAAAACAATGACTAATGGGCCCAATACAATTATCAAAGTCAAAGTCAAAATAATGAGTTGCGCAATAACTTCTAGATCTATTTGGGTTTTTTTCACTGATTTATGATCCCATCGACTTGGTGAATTTATGAATAAAATGTTGTCAAGATCAATCACTTTTCATCTCTTCTATTTTATCTTCTTCATTTGCCTCTCCATTTTTCTTCTTCCCCATCTGTGTAACTTCGATCATGAATAGCCCTTAGTAAACTAAATATAAAACATCATTTTACAGTAACAATATATAAATATCATATTATATCACAACCATACATAATTAGAATTGTATACACTATCTTAGTAAACAACATATAATATACATCAATGTTCCATATTAAATAGGCTAGTGATGAGAGAGATTCCATATCAAACAAGTCACCATGGATTCAATGCCTACCTAGCATATCAACAAAAGAAGTTATGCCATTCATATGATGATCATTTTCCATGGTTTAGAATTCCTTTATTAGGTGAGATATGTTCAAAAGAAGTTATGCCCTTCATATGATGATCATTTTCCATGGTTTAGATTTCCTTTACTAGGTAAGATATGTTCATATGACTAAATTATTTAGAGTGATCAAAGTGTTAATTTATATCTATCAAGTTTGTCACATATACATATTAGTCACCTACATTTTCCCCAATTTGAAATTGTTTTCATTCTCGGAGAAACTCTAACCTCTACACTTTTAGTTATGTATTCTCAAGACATAAATTGCATTTTTTTTTTCTTTGTAAAGGTATACTAACAATATAACTTAGAGTATTTTGTCAAAACCTATTTAGTTGTGTATTTTCAAGATATAAATTGCACTTTTTTCCCTTGTAAAGATATACTAACAATATAAATTAGAGTAGATTGTCAAAACTTGCATAATTACTTTTCTAGATTTTCACTAGTAATAATTCTTATAAATGATATTTAAACACCATGTTAACACTTGGTGTTTTCTTTGGGTCGTATTAAAGAAACCCCAAGGTAACCATTTCAACTAGCTTTAGATTTAGATTGTATTCTGAGTTATACAATCAGAGAGGGCTCTCTCAAAAATCAAAGGCTTTCACACTCAAGAAATATACAATAATAACACTCAGAGGTCAGATTCTTATATAAGATAGGTTTTGTTTTTTTGTTTAAAATGAGTTGGTAAGACAAACAAGAGATGGAAACCATTGGGCAATGGGGTCAAAGCCTGAACTTAAAATATTGAGTTAATATGTGGTGGTGTACTCTTAGACAACAAAGACAAAGTAAGTATTGTTTTTCAGCAAATGATCAATATTTGGATGACAATGGCAAAAGAAAGGAGAACCCATTACACTAAGAGCACCTAACAAAGGGTGAATTCTTAATATAACTTTAGAAGAAAAACAGAAAGGAGATCGATCGCCATGGACGGAGCACTGAATTTAGATGAACTCTGAACATGAAATCCTTAACACTTAAACAAGTATTTACTGTATGAATGGAGCATCAAAGGTGGACGAATTCCAAACATTTAATCTTAGCTAAATACTAGAAATAATAGACAATAATGAAAATGATCATTGCAAAGGAAAATACATACTTAGAACAATATTGTAATGAATCTTTGCTTCATGAAAGCACTGCATTTATGTATTAACTCATAAAATTTTCAGGAAAAATAACATACAGTCCAATATCTTTCTTTCCTACTGAAATTGAACCCCTGATCATTAAAAAATCATGAAATATATAGACCATTACAAAAAACAAGTTGTCTCTATCTTTTAGGAACAAAAAAAAATTCAAAATCAATTAAAATCTCAAAATAAAATAAATCTTGGAAAAGATAGCAACATCTCTAGATTGGTGGAAGGTTGGAGTGAAATATGGAACTGCTTGAGCACTGACAAGGCTCCCTATTGGCACATGGGCTGACCTAGGGTTCAACGCTTCAATAGTGCACTAACAAAACCCTAACTATCGACCCTTTCGGCAACACCTGCGAAGCAGATGAAGTCTCACCTGAGGTAGAGGCAGGGGTGGTTGCAGGACTCCAGTGTCTGCAACCTTAGCTGGGACACATATATGTGATTACAATAATCTAACAAAGCACTTAGCAGTTGTCATTCATTAGTAATTAACCTTTGTCTACAGCACAGATAAACCCTAATTACAGCGCAATGCAATATTCGACAAGATTCAACACATTCAAGCACTAAGCACATCAACATAGATCAGATCTAGCATCTCATTCACATCATTAAGCACTAAGCTATCATATTCATCTAAGAATATATCATTTCACTAAGCACTAATCAAATGAACCATGAAACAATCACAATGCACAAAGCAACCATAACACAGGATATGCGTGGTTCACCCCCAGCCTGGGGCTACGTCCACCAACTCTTCTTCTTCTTTATTATCTTATGTCAATCATCTACATGCAAAGAGCCATAAGGTCCTACTCCACATAGGACATGAGATCTGCCCACACCTCGCCAGATCCTCCTTCCCCGAGCTAGGTTACAGCACAAAGCCTTTACACAACCTCTTACAATCACTTGCACTTAGCCTTGCAAGTCTCATACAATATGCACAAAGCATGTACAACTATCATTTGCTCTTAGCACTTAGCATCACACCCTTACGCACACACACACACACACCTTACTTACATCGCCTAGCTTTCTATTTATACATTACAAAATGGGCCTAAACATGGGTAAACCCATGGGCCGACATCCCCATACCCGTTACATAAGCCCAAAACCCAAAAATCCCTAAAAGGGGGTCGAGATCCCGTGATCTCTGTTCCAACTTGCGCTTCGCCTTCGACAGCCTATCGAAGTCCCAAAATAGGTCAAACCTGACCAAGCATCTCCAAAACTTGGTCAAGGGCCAACAAGCCCCCAACACTCACCTGTGACTCGTCCCGAGTCACTCTGATCTGGGTAGCTCTGCCTCAAAAGCCTCGAGCCTGGCTCAACCTGCTTCGACCTACTTCTTCACCAGGGCCTCCTGCTTGGCGAAATCCTAAAGAACTGCCTCATTCACAGGTCCCTCTAAGCATTGTTCAACTGAAGTGACTACTTATTCCAGCTCTTCTCCTTGTCCTTCAATCTTTTCTAACAATTGGCAAGCTGCATCTTGGACTGGTTGGAGCCTTTAAGTCACTTCCATGCCTTTTCTCTGTATGGAGTGGACGTCCTATTGAACAATGCATTGTTCTTGGGATCGTTTCATTCTCTTAACTATTGACAAGAGCTTCAGTTGTGATTGTACCATCGCTGCTTGTTGCTTTGCCTCTTGGAGTTGTGACTCCAGTGTCTTCAGTTTAGGGTCCTCAGTAAGTCACTCATAAGTTTGCGCACTTCTACTACTAAGTTGTTGACATTCCAAAGCTAATGCTACGATCCTCTCAACTGCGCTCCAGGCAGTGGCTTCTCTTTGGTCTCGCACATCCTGCAGAGTACTTGGTACTGTTTGTAGCTCTAGATCTGCTATTCTTTGTTGAAGTTGTTGGATGGCATCAGTACGTTGTGCTACTTGATGCTCCACTGGGTCTTCCTTTTTTTTCTCTAAGCCTGTCACAGAGCCAAGTGTTTTGCTAACTGCTTCTTTTACTCCAACCTGCTCCACGAGAAACTGTTCTTTCTCTTGTTGGATCCGCGCCTTTTCCTCTTCAAACTTTGCTTTGAGGGCAGCCTTTTCATGCTGCACAACCCCGCATTTCTCTATTACTTCCTCTTGTCCTTGCTTTAGGGCCACTGTGGCCTATTCTATTTCTTCTTGTACGTGACGAAGGCGGGCTTCAGTCGCATCGGCTAGTCTGTAGAGTTGGGTAGGCTCATATCCCAACTTTGTTTCTTCTGATGGAGGGGGCACAGTGGACACTGCGCAATTGGAGTGAAGGGCCTATTGCACCCCTCACAGTTCTGCTTCAATTTTCTCATACACGATCTCTTTCTTAGCTTAATTTCTCTACAACAAATCTTTTGAAGCATCTGATACAACTGCGACGATGAAGTTGAAGTCATCGAGCGTGAGCACAGTCTGCAGCTTCATCTTACTAGCTTTTGACTTCTTCCGCGATGTGGGTTTCGTGGGAGAAACGTTTCTTTTGTGAGATGGCTCTGTTTCATCAGGGGGATTCTATAGCGGTGTTACTTCGCCTTGCTTCTGTTGATCTTATTTTCCATTGTTCTCTTCTTTATCTACTTCGTCATCACCTCCTCCTCCAGGTGATTCTGAAGCAGTTTCTTCTGATGTATTGCTCAGCTGCTAAAATTCTTTTGTCTTCTTTCTTCTGCTAGTTCCAGGTGTATCATGCCCTTCATGAGTGATCATCGGGCTTCTGATTAGTTCAGGATCAGACAATTCTGCAGGGTCAACAGGGATAAGGATCTCTGCAAGCCACTCCTTAGTTATTTCTTCTAGGTCCTCTGTCAGCTTGTAATAACTTTGTAGGACTTCTTTGTGTTCGTCTCCGTGCGCAGTGATGTAGATAAAATGTCTGTCTGCGTGGAACTTCACAAATGGCCTGAACCTGTGTAGGGTTTTCGGCGTTATATGAGGGACAGCCTCAATAGCCCTCTTTAACTAGAGGTAGTAGGTGTGGAACACTGCGTTTGATTGCCATTTTTTCCCATATCGCTTGAATACCATAGCGAAGTGAACTTTGCGACTAAGGGTTTAGATGGCTCTAGTTTAGGGAAGGTTGCACCTTTCGACATCTCCCAAGCTATGAACGTGATGAGGATCAACAGCCAACTAAAATGGAACTCATAGCCCTGATCATGAACTTCGTAGAAGTCTTGGTCTAACTGGTTCACTAAGTACTTTTCCCAATTCATATGTAGCCCCTCCACGCATTTCCCTGCGAGGTCAACAACAAAACCCTATGACTTGCGTGGATATGTTCTTCCGAACTAGCTTACCAACAATCAACTAGAAAGCAAGGCACACTGTGCCATTTTGGATGGAGGCTACCTTGTAGCCTCGCTTCCCCTTTTCCACATCGTTGTATGTATCTTTAATCTTTTGTGCCAGGGCGCAGTCTGTAGCCTTCCCTGGGTAAAAGTACTGCGGGTTTGGTCCCTGCATGCTCAATCCAGTGATCCGATGGATCAGTGCTGAATCAATGGTGATGTGTTTGTCTAGCCACAAATAACCACCATGGAATCTCGACAGCAGGATCTTAACACACGCGTTAACCTCCTGGTGCCTTCCAAAATGGGGTATTTTCATTACGTTCAGGATGGTGGACTGCGCGAGGTCCATAGTCCATGGTTGGGGAATTATCCTTGACTTCTTCCCCTTCGTCCTAGTCAAATACCTGTGAGGAGCGAGCATGTTGAAGTTCTTGCGATCCCCTAGGTTAAATTCGTTGATATTTAGTGTCATGGTCTTATCTGGCTGAGGCTTGCTTGTGCGTATCCCCTTCGAGAGGTATGCAGTAACCAAGGTGTAGTCACAGTCTCTAGGGACACTGTCACAATTCACCACGTCGGTCAGAGGTGGGATGTAGTCGGGTAGGATGGAAGGGATTAACTTCACGTTTTCCAAGTCATCTCGATGCTTGGTTCTTTTCTCATTTGCAGCTCGGGATGGTCTGGATCTGCGAGCAATCGAAGGGGAGGCTTGCACTCCTCGCGTCGATGAGGCTTGAACTCCTTATGACGTCACTCTCTCTGTCATTAGATCAATTAAAATTTCCTCTACCAACTTTTCCACAACGTTGAGCTCGTCTGACATGCACGCTCAAGATCGGATATCTCAGGCTGATGAAAAATTTCTCAATGTAATAGAATGAATGGCAAGGTCTCAATAAGCATATCACAGTAACAATGAGTTCTCTTGTTGGCTCGGATACAATTCACAAAAGTGTGCTCGGCCCAACAATCGATGGGATAAGTAGATAGCAATGTAACAGATCCTTCCAAAGGACAAGAACCTGCATCAATGCAGTTCTGTCCATTACGACATGGTCCCAACGGTCCGATGGTGACCTTTCTGATCATAATTGTTGTTCTAACCGTTCGAGAACGTTAATCTAACAGTTATAATGCCTCCAATGGTCATATCGCTCTGCCATGGAGAAATGCAAATCTGAGTTGCTCTGATATTCTAGAGTTCAAATTCTGGAGACCTTCCTTCTGCGAAGCCTTCTTTGGAACTTCCTATAATTTCTCCAACTTTGCTTTCTTCTTGCTGATCTTTCTAGCCTTCTTCTCTGTGATCTGTGTTACTAGGTTCCTCTTCCCATTCTGATTCTTATCTCCTCTTGGCATAGTAACTTCGCTTTGTTTATAGTCTTTCATAAGGTTCAAGGCCAATACTTCTTCTCTGTCTGGGGTAGGTTCTCTACTCTCTTGTACAGACAGGTGTTTCAGGTCTGCTTGTGTTATTTCAACTTCGACATCCAAATTTATGGTCCTCAGTAGCTTCGACTGGTTTTCTTGTTCTTCCAGTAAGTGTGTTATTCTCTTAGCCATGAAGTCTCTTAGTTCTTGCTTTTTTTGTTCTAGAGCTTCCTCTTCTTGTTTTCTTCGGAACTGATCTTTCTCAATCCAGGTTTTTCCTAGTAACATAGAAAATGGGGCGTTGTTCTCAATAAATTTAACAACCTCAAATTCTTCTTCTGTCAAAGTGCCATGAGCACTCATAGATGTCTGGGTAAGTCTTCCACATAGGGTTATCAACTTTCCTCTAAATAATCCTATTCCTCCCAATGAAGGAATCATAGCAGGCTTTCCTAAAATTTCCCAAGTTTTTTCTGTCATAATATTCACCTGTGTTTCCTCATCTAGAACACAGTTTATGTCGAAGTCTCCTATTCTTGCTTCTATGCATTCTTTCTCTCTGAATATCTCTGATAAATTGATATCTCTGTGGTCATTTAAGGTTTCTTTCATTTGTAGTAATACTTTCTCTTATTCTTTCTGGGGTTCTTCCATGGTCTCAGTTTCTTGGCCTTTCTCAGGTTTTTCTTGTCTCATATTCATTCTTTCAACCTTAGCAATCATTCTAGGGAAATCCAGAACTTCATGGTCCATAGCTTTACAACAAATACAACTAGGTCTTCTATCAGGGTAATCCTTAGCAAGATGTCTTGGTCTTCTACAGTTGTAACAAAGGGTTAATCCTCTCTTCCTCTTAAATGATCCCCAACCTTTCTTGTACTGCGCACTATGATTGTGGTAGCTAACCTGTAGAAAATTCTTCCTAGGATCCTGCATCCATTTGTTAGTCCAAACATTCTTTCTATGCATAGGAATAACATATCTTTCATTATCTCTATCAGATCTACTCATATAAAATCTTCTTTCTTCTAACTATGCCCTTGTTTTCAGACTAGGACAAAAATTATCAAACATACCTAGATCCATACTTTGAAACAAAAAATTCCACTTATCTTACTTTTAACAAAGCACAAATCTTTCAGATCTTACCTCTTTAATCAAAAAATTTCATTGATCTTACCTCTATCACAGCGCAAAGCTTTCATATCTTACCTCTTTTCTTCAAATCTACCTCCTTCCTTAGCACAGAGCTTCACAAGTCAAGTAGAATACTGCGCACTAAAGCAATAGATCTACACACAGAGCTTTCTTTCTTTTCCTCAACTCCCAGCAATCAAAGTTTCAGGTCCCGGCAACATAACCATTTGTTGGCACAGGGGCAGACCCAGGGTTCAATGCTTCAACAACGCACCAACAAAACCCTAACTACTGACCCTTTCGGCAACACCTACGAAGCAGATGAAGTCTCACCCGAGGTAGAGGCAGGGGTGGTTGCAGGACTCCAGTGTCTGCAACCTTAGCTGGGACACATATCTATGATTACAATACTCTAACAAAGTACTTAGCTGTTTTCATTCATTAGTACTTAACCTTTGTCTACAACGCAACACAATATTCAACACATTCAAGCACTAAGCACATCAACATAGATCAGATATAGCATCTCATTCACATCATTAAGCACTAAGCTATCATATTCATCTAAGCATACATCATTGCACTAAGCACTAATCAAATGAACCATGAAACAATCACAATGCACAAAGCAACCATAACACAGGATATGCGTGGTTCACCCCCATCCTGGGGCTACGTCCACCAACTCTTCTTCTTCTTTATTATCTTTTGTCAATCATCTACATGCACAGAGCGATAAGGTCCTACTCCGCATAGGACAGGAGATCTGCGCACACCTCACCAAATCCTCCTTCCCCGAGCTAGGTTACAACACAAAGCCTTTACACAACCTCTTACAGTCACTTGCACTTAGCCTTGCAAGTCTCACACAGTATGCACAAAGCATGTACAACTATCACTTGCTCTTAGCACTTAGCATCACACCCTTGCGCACACACACACACACCTTACTTACATTGCCTAGATTTCTATTTATACATTACAAAATGGGCCTAAACATGGGTAAACCCATGGGTCGACATCCCCATACCTATTACATAAGCCCAAAACCCAAAAATCCCTAAAAAGGGGCCTAGATCCCGTGATCTCTGCTTCGACTTGCCCTTCGCCTTCGACAGCCTGTCGAAGTCCCAAAATAGGTCAAACCTAACCAAGGATCTCCAAAACTTGGTCAAGGTCCAACACCCCCTGTCAGCTTTGTATAGCGAACTAGTAATTCGTTGTGTAACTACAACCTGCAGCAGTTGCGTAGTGAGTTTACACAACGTGTTGATATTCTTCAAAAAACTTCATTTAGTTGGTGGCTGCAACATTGTTGGAGGTTGAAAATGAACAAAATATAGATTAAGATGCAAAATATCTTGAATTACTAAGGTTCTTGGTCAATTCTCCTTTAAATCTAGGACAAGCATCTATTTGTTGATTTTTTGCCCGAGAATCCTCAATCTACTCATGAATCTTCTACTACAAGGTATCCTTTTCACTGATGATTGATTTGAAAACTGGGATTACAATCTTCAAATGATGATAAGTCTCAAAAACAAAACAACTCACTCAAATCTCTAAGTTGCTTCATCAAATCTGGCACAAATCATGGTTGTCTTAACTGTTGTAAATTATCGGGCCCAAAATCTGAGATATATATTTGACTGTTGCTGGAAATCTGGAGTTTTGTTTTTGGTTTTGGATTCTATTCAAAAATAGAATAGTGATTGATTGCTTAAAATGTAGCCAAGTATCCTTAAAATGCCCAACCACTTGTCTTCAATCTGCTTTCATGCTTTGGAATGATGACATCATTCCTCCTTCGAATGCTTAGTTTCCAAAAACTTGCCACCAAATCATCGAAAATATGGGTCTGGGTATATTCTAGGTGCCATCGATGTTCTTTAACTTCTCAAATTGTTTCCTATTAAAGAGAACTGAACAACAACCTCAATCCAAGAATTATCTAGCACTCTTCAAAGATCGATTGACATTATCACATTGGCAACCAATCTCTATAGTCAGGGAATTTCAAAACAAATCTCCACTTGGAAATGACAATAGGTTGGCACCAGCTAATTGTCATACCCTATCATCAGAAGCATGGTTCCAAACATAAACCAAATATCATCATACCTTGACATTTACTTTGGCAATAAATTTTCTCTCAATATTTCAAAACTTGAATGCAGGCTCGGGCTTGACCCCTTACATTTTGTTTACCTCTGTATCCCATCTGTAATACATACAAAATATTTGATGAATAAAATAAGTATAAGCATGAGATAACCATCAATGAAGAAAGTAGATCTCCCTGAGTTGTGATGCTCATGCTACATTTGATGATTACTATGAATTCCATCTTGTGGTGCACTAATGGCTTTGAAAACTTCATAAATTGCTTTACCTCATGCTCACAATCTTGGAAAAAAAAAAGGTTGTTAGCCTACACTATGGATAGTCTTCATGGTGAAAGGTTCCCTGGCACTGGTAATTGCAATTAGGAATAACTTTGCAGAGCTTTTCTCATAGCAGAGGATGAAAAGAATTCACCTCTAGAACCAACGTTCCATACCCTCACTGAATTATCAGAAACAGATGCCAAGTAATTTCCTGATGCATTCTAGCAAACATAGTACACGTGTTTTGTATGCAGGCAAGTTCCAGTCTCAATACCAAATATTTTCACAACATCCTCAACCGCTGCAGTAAGAAACAAGCCAAGACATGATTGAAATTTTACTTGACTCATACCACCCTCGAATTTCCTTGTGCATTCACCCTGGCTAACACTCTGGTAGCATATTTCACTTTCCCCATCATAACAATAAACAAGATCTTTATTGTTTGGGTGGAGATAAAGAGATAGTACATTCCTTAAATGACTAGTAGAGATACAATTTGGCTTGTCAAAATTCCAAACCTTGACCATTCTGTCAAAAGAAGATGTAGCCAGGTGCATGAAATTAGTACTAAATCCCACATTTATGATTAGAAAGGAGTGCTCTCCCAGGATATTTTCAAGTTTGAGACTATCTACCTTCCACACCACTACGTTCTTTCTAATGAAGACCGTCAACACTTCGATGACCTGTGACTTGAGCTCAGTGTTGTCAATGCTTGGGTGCAAATCTTTCTACTCTTTAACATCTGCAGACTTAAGTGCACGCTGGCAAAAGTTCCCACCAAGTTCAAGTCGTAGCTCCAGATGCTCCTCCTTTGTTCCTAGCATTTGGGCAATGTGCAATTTTTTTCTTTTGATGTTTAAAATTAAACCTTGAGTGCAAGTTCATGACACACAACACTTGTATATTTTTTTTCACATACTTTCTAGACACCTCGCGGGCTCCTCTCTTGTGACTTGGCACTTGGTCGCTAGCTTGGTGTCGAGCTTAGTGTTTGGACACATGTTCCGTTCCATTTGGGCGCATTTCAATATGGGCGATGAAGATTTGTGGATTACATTAGACTTGACCACCTTCTATTCTTGTATCTGCAGACAACATATGGGGATCTCAACACTTGTTTAATTTCCCTTTAACACCATGAAGACGCTCCTCTGTCAATTGAATAACCGAGAAACTGGGTTCATTAGAACCTGTTGTGCATTTTTTATTTGTTTTGTGGGATATATCCCACATGCATCAAAATAAATAGAGAATAACACCTTTATAATGGTAAGTGATCATAAAATACTTCGACGTGTAGTGCATAGAAACACCCCTTTTTAGCTCCCCCTTGTTGACTTGGCACTTGGTCTCGACTTTGGTGCTTTTTGTTGTGTTGGCTTAGCTCGTGGACTTGGAGATTGGGCGCTATAAGCCCCAATACATTTTGATTTAAATAATTAAACTATGTATAAGGCTCGAGGGAAAATTTAGCTTAAAAAACCAAACTTTTTCCATAATTATAATTTTTTTGCCCGAAGAACACCAAAATAAAATGCAGTGAATCCCAAAGGCCCAATGACATTTTTCCAACCATATTGGCCAAATTACTAAATTTTTAGACAAGTATACAAAAAATTTAGCATGTGATGACATCGGCTCCAATGGGGATGGCATCCTCCCTGCGAGGGGCCAAAGAACTCGTAGACCCTGTGCTTGATCCATTAGGTTGCTCCCACCTTTATGAAACCTTCAACATGCAAATTGTTACCTGATTTGAAACCAACAAAGTCTGTAAATGAAACCAAAAATCAAACTAAAACTGTAACTGTACATTGTTGCAAACTGATATTGTTAAAACCAAACTAAAAACTGTTGAAAATTATGCTCAACTATGAGCTTATTGGCACACCTACCTACCCTACTTTGCAAAGCACAAGTGTCAAGTCAAGTGATCTCATATTTCCAATGAAGCCAATCAAGTAGTCAGATATTGGAAAAAAACAAGCTTTCCACTTCTCCAATCAGAAAACCAAACTGAAAACATGACAAATCATTCCACGAACTGAAATTTTCTCCATAACCTATGAATATGTTAAGGCTTATTTCCATTGAAGATTCTAACAGAGAAGTGGAAGGATCCTTGGAAACATAAACAAGTAACTTTGTTTTGAGTTTTTCATTGTAGATCTCATGATCATTCTCAAATGAGAAAGAAACAACTTGTTTATTACTGTTCTGATTTACAAGGAAAAAATTTGAAAATCCTTGGAAGCTTTCAAATGGAACGGCTACATCATATCCTACAGGAATATTTGAAGGAAACTCTTCATATGATTCAATAAGACTATCACTCATAATTTTTGAATTATGAACAACATTTTTATTTCGATATGAAAGTTGTTTGCTAATTGAAAACTCATTTTCTGCAGGAAGGATAAACTTTGGACTACTAACCTTGGGCATGAGATCATAATACTTGTAACGATGAGCCTTTGCAGCCTCATACCCCTTTTTATACTGCTCTGAATCGGCCAGTAACATTTCATTTGTTTTTTATTCATACTGTTCTTTTTGTCTATCAGAAAATCCTTCAAAAGAAGTGTATTTATGAGATGAATCTTGGGATATCCATTGTGCTTGATGTTCTATATCAAGTTCCCTAATAAGATTTTGTAAACCTTCTAACTTATCCTCTTGACTAAAAATATGACATGATTCCAAATAAGTTAGTAAAGAGGAACGAATATCTTCATACCAATGATACTTAGGGGATGTATCAATCCATTTTCTGAAATTTTGAAAAGAAACAAGGTCTACCACCAACCTTGTTGTTTTGTTTGATGAAGTACCTAGATCGAAAGCTAATCTTTCCATTCTGAAACCAAGAAACCCTTCATACTCCGATTTCTTTGGATAATGAATTCGCCATGAACGCCTTATCTCTAGATTCTTCTTCCAGTGGAATCACCTTCAAACATATTTTATGATGTGTGAAGTCACTAGATGGATTATTTACAACCTCTTTGTGTCTGACTGTTTTCCACCATCAACAATCAGATCCGAACTTTGTCGTTTATCCTAGGGTAGATTTCACCTTCGCTCCAAAATGTTAACACTTGGTATTTTCTTTGGGCTATATCAAAGAAACCCCAAGGTAATTATTTCAACCATCTTTAGATTGTATTTTGACCTATACAATCATAGAGGGCTCTCTCAAAAATAAAAGGATTTCACACTCAAGAAATATACAACAATAACACTCATAGTTCAGATTCTGATATAAGATAGGTTTTGTTTTTTGTTTAAAATGGGTTGGTAAGACAAACAAGAGATGGAAACCATTGGGCAATGGGGTCAAAGCTTGAACTTAAAAATATTGAGTTAATATGTGGCAGTGTACTCTCAGACAACAAAGGCAAAGTAAGTATTTTTTTTCAGCAAATGATCAATATTTGCATGACAGTAGCAAAAGAAAGGACAACCCATTACACTAAGAGCACCTAACAAAGGGTGAATTCTTAATATAACTTTACAGGAAAAATAGAAAGGAGATCGATTGTCATGGACAAAGCACTGAATTTAGATGAATTATGAACATGAAATCCTTAACACTTGAACAAGTATTTACTGTATGAGTGGAGCATCAAAGGTGGATGAATTCCAAACATTTACTCTCAGCTAAATATTGGAAAGAACAGACAATAATGAAAATGAGCATTACAACGGAAAATGCATACTTAGAACAACACTGTAATGAATCTTTGCTTCATGAAAGCATTGTGTTTCTGTATTAACTCATAAAAAATTTAGGAAAAATGATATATAGTCCAATAGCTTTCTTTCCTACTAAAATTCGAACCCCTGATTATTACAAAATCATGAAATATATAGACCATTACAAAAAACAAACTGTCTTTATATTTTAGGAAAAGAAAACTAAATCAAAATCAATTAAAATCTCAAAATAAAATAAATCTTGGAAAAGATAGCAACATCTCTAGAATGGTGGAAGGCTGGAGTGAAATCTGGAACTACTTGAGCACTGACAAGGCTCCATGTCACCTTTGCATAGTGAACTGTTGTAATTCGTTGTGCAACTGCAACATACAACAGTTGCATAGCAAGTTTACAAAACGTGCTTATCTTCTTCAAAAAACTTCATTTAGTTGGTGGCTACAACAATGTTGGAGGTTGAAAATGAACAAAATCTGGATAAATCTGCAAAATATTTCGAATTACTAAGGTTCTTGGTCAATTCTCCTTTGAATCTGGGACAAGCATCTATTTGTTGATTTTGTGCCCAAGAATCCTCAATCTACTCCTGAATCTTCTACTGCAAGGTGGCCTTTTCATTGATGATTTCTTTGAAATCTGAGATTACAATCTTCGAATGATGATAAGTCTCAAAAACAAAACAACTTGCTCAAATCTCTAAGTTGCTTCATCAAATATGGCACAAATCATGGTTGTCTTAACTGTCGTAAATTATCAGGCCCAAAATCTGAGATATATATTTGATTGTTGTTGGAAATCTAGAGTTTTGTTTTTGGTTTTGGATTCTCTTAAAAAATAGAATAGTGATTGATTACTTAAAATGTAGCCAAGTATCCTTAAAATACTCATCCACTTGTCTTCAATCTACTTTCATGCTTTGGAATGATGACATCATGCCTTCTTCGAATGCTTAGTTGCCAAAAAATTGCCACCAAATCATCGAAAATATGGGTCTGGGTATATTCTAGGTGCCATCGATGTTCTTTAACTGCTCGAATTGTTGCCTATTAAAGAGAACTGAACAAAAACCTCAGTCCAAGAATTATCGAGCACTCTTCAAATATCGATTGACACTATCACATTGGCAACCAATCTCTGTAGTCAGGGAATTTCAAAACAAATCTCCACTTGAAAATGACAATAGGTTGGCACCAACTAATTGTCATACCCTATCATCAGAAGCATGGTTCCAAACATAAACCAAATAGCGCTTGAATTTTTTTTTTGTCAACGAACTTGACATTTACTTTGGCACTAAACTCTCTCCCAATATTTCAAAACTTGAATGCAGGCTCGGGCTTGACCCCTTACATGTTTTTACCTTTGTATCCCACCTGTAATACATACAAAAGATTTGATGAAAAAAATAGGTATAAGTGTGAGATAACCATCAATGAAGAAAGTAGAGCTCCTTGAGTTGTGATGCTCGGGCTATATTTGATGATTACTATGAATTGTGTCCAGTGGTGCAATAATGGCTTTGAAAATTCTGTAAATTGCTTTACCTCATGCCTGCAATCTTGGAACAAAAAATGGATTGTTAGCCTATACTATGGATGGTCTCCATGGTGTCAGGTTCCCTGGAATTGGTGATTGTAATTAAGAATAACTTTGCAGATCCTTTCGCATAGCAGAGGATGAAAGGAATTCACCTCCAGAACCAAAGTTCCATACCCTCACTAAATTATCTGAAACAGATGCCAAGTAATTTCCTGATGCGCTCTAGCAAACAGAGTACACAGGTTTTGTATGCAGGCAAGTTCCAGTCTCAATACCAAATATTTTCACAACATCCTCAACCGTTGCAATAAGAAACAAGCCAAGACATGATTGAAATCGTACTTGACTCATAACACCCTCAAATTTCCTTGTGCATTCACCCTGGCTAACACTCCAGTAGCATATTTCGCTTTCCCCATCATAAGAATAAACAAGATCTTCATTGTTCGGGTGGAGATCAAGTGATAGTACAGTCCTTAAATGACTAGTAGAGATACAATTTGGATTGTCAACATTCCAAACCTTGATCGTTCTGTCAAAAGAGGATGTAGCCAGGCGCATGAAATTAGTACTAAATCCCACATTTCTTATTAGAAAGGAGTGCTCTCCCAGGATATTTTCAAGTTTGAGATTGTCCACGTTCCACACCACTACTTTCTTTCTAATGAAGACCGCCAACACCTCGATGACTTGTGACTTGAGCTCGGTGTTTTCAATGCTTGGGTGAAAATCTTTCTACTCTTTGACATCTGCAGACTTAAGTGCATGCTAGAAAACTTCCCACCAAGTTCAAGTCGTAGCTCCAGATCATCCTCCTTTATTCCTGGCATTTGGGAAATGAGCGATTTTTGTCTTTTGATGTTTAACATTAAACCCTGAGTGCAAGTTCATGACACACAACACTTGTATATTGTTTTGCACATACTTTTTGGACACCTCGCGGGCTCCTCCCTTGTGACTTAGCACTTGGTCGCTAGCTTGGTGTCGAGATTAGTGTTTGGACACCTGTTTCATTCCATTTGGGTGCATTTAAATATGGGCGACGAAGACCTGTGAATTACATTAGACTTGATCGGCTTCTATGTTTGTATCTGTAGACAACATCTGGGGATCTCAACACTTGTTTAACTTCCCTTTAACACCATGAAGACGCTCCTCTATCAATTGAATAACCAGGCAACTGGGTTCATTAGAAATTGTTGTGCATTTTTTATTTGTTCTGTGGGATATATCCCACATGCATCAAAATCAATAGAGACCTTTATAATGGTAAGTGATCATAAAATACTTCGATGCGTAGTGCATAGAAATGACCCTTCTAGGCTCCCTCCTTGTTGACTTGGCACTTGGTCTCGACTTTGGTGCTTTGTTTTGTGTTGGCTTGGCTCATGGACTTGGATATTGGGCGCTATGAACCCCAATATATTTTGATTTAAATAATTAAACTTTGTATAAGGCTCGAGGGAAAATTTAGCTTAAAAAACCAAACTTTTGCCACAATTATAAGTTTTTTGACTGAAGAACAACAAAATAAAATGCAGTGAATCCCAAAGGCCCAGTGATCTTTTTCCAGCCATCTTGGCCAAATTACTAAATTTTTAGACAAGTATACAAAAAAATTAGCATGTGATAACACAACATAAACAAGAACCTAAAAAAAATTAAAAAACAAATAAATAAA